>JBBUKS010046498.1:0-10328 GCA_038050645.1 Hedychium gardnerianum
ATACTATATATGCTTGACCCTTTTTGCAAATGAGAGGTTAATATCATAGCCGTATGAATCTTGACCCCGACCATGCCATAGTAGGGGAAGTTTGGGCCCTGAAAAGGATGGAAAAATATGATATATGTTCGATGCTTGGGCAAATGGGAGGTTGATATAGCAACCATATGGATCTCGACCCCAATCATGCCATGGTCGGGTGAGTTTGGGCCCTAAAAAGGATGGGGTGATACAATATATGTTCGTAAAGAAGAGGTTGATATTGCAGCTGAGATCTCAACCCCGACCATGCCACGATTGGGAGAGGTTTAGCCCTCAAAAGGACAGGGCGATACGTCCAAGTCAGGGGAGTCTAAGCCCTACAAAGGACGAAGCGATATGATATATGTTCGACCCTTTTTGCAAAGGGGAGCTTAATATCATAGTCATATGAATCTCAACCCCGACCATGCCATAGTCGGGGGAGTTTGGGCCTGAAAAGGATTGGGCGATACGATATGTGCTCAACCCTTGGGCAAAAAGGAGGTTAATATTGCAGACATATGGATCTTGACCTTACCATTCCATGGTCGGGAGAGTTTGGACCCTGAAAAGGATAGAGAGATATGATATATGCTCAACTCTTTTTGCAAAGGGGAGGTTGATATCATAGCCATATGGATCTCGACCCTGAACATGCCACAATCGTGGGAGTTTGGGTCATGAAAAAGACAGATGAGTACCTTCAATCTGAAAAAGGTGTTTCTGGTATTGATAAAAAAGAGAATACAAAATTGCTTAGGAAAAAACATGCTCTGAAGGATACTAGAGTTCAAGAATGATATGACTTCAAATGGTTAACGCTCCATGGTCGATCGAGATTTTTTTCCCTTTGAGTCTTATAGGTGATATGACCCCGAATCCAGCTTGCGGATGACTCGAAATGGCCCTCCCTACTAAGACTCCATCTTGCCTACGTCTCCTATCGGTTTAATCTTCTTTCAAACCAAATCTTCGGCTTGAAAAGAATGAGGGATGACTCGTTTGTTGTAATTCCAGTGCATCCTCTACCAGTATACCACGAGTCGAGTGGCGGCATTTTCTCGGATCTCCGTAATCAAGTCTAGATCGAGGAGACGAAGATCTTCGTTGTCTTGTCCTTGGGTCACTTTTTGGATGGATTTCTCTCCAACTTCTACTGGAACGACTATTTCTCCGTTGTAGACCTAGTGAAAGGGAGTCATTCCCATGTTTCTCGTGAGGTGGTCAGATAAGCCCAGAGAATATTCGGTAACTCATTTACCCAACTGCCTTGGACATAATCCAATTTAATTTTGAGCTCATGGATTATTTCTCGGTTGACCACTTCCACTTGTCGATTGCTTTGAGGATAAGCAACAGCCTGTTGAATCCCAAGTCCTTTTCACCATTCCTTTAGTCGAGGATCCTGAAATTGTCGGTCATTGTCTGAAATGAGCTTGTGAGGTATACTAAATCGACAGACTATGTCCTACCATAAGAACTTCATGACCGCATCCTCTGTGATTCAAGCAAACGAGATTGCCTCTACCCACTTGAAAAAATAATCTACCGCTACCAAGAGAAACTTCCTTTAATGGGGTCTGATTGGGAAAGGACCCACGATATCCATACCCCATTATTCAAATGGATAAAATACTATAGAGGTTTTCAAGAGTTTTGTTGGGCGATGAGAGAGATACTGGTTCTTTTGGTAGGGAACACAAGTGGTCACGAATTGAGCAGTATTCGCCTGTAGGGTTGGCTAAAAGTATCCGGCCAATAATATCTTTTGAGCCATCATCCGTCTTCCAATATGATTCTCACAAATCTCTTCATGAATTTTTCTCATGACATAATCAGCGTCATCAGGACCAAGACATTTGAGGAGTCGTTATGAAAAAGATCGTCGATATAATATATCCTTGATTAAGGTGAACCGAGGAGCCCTCTTTTTGAGTAGTTGAGCAGCGTTTGGATCAAAAGGTAGAACCTCCTGCTCGAGAAAGGTGATAATAGGAGTTCTCCAGTCGGCAGGTGTGTCGGGGTTGGTTAGCTGATCAATTTGAGCAATCAACAAAGTTTGAGTTACCAGATTATCCGAGGTCCAAGTGGTCAGTGCACTTGCTATCTTTGCTAATTGATCAACCTTCTAGTTCTCTGTATGGAAAATTTTTCAGATGATGACTTCTTAAAAGCCTGCCTTGAGTTTTTCAAATAATTTCGAGTATCGTCGCAATCGATCATTTCGAATATCAAAGTTACCATCTATCTGTTGAGCTGCCAATTGAGAATTCGAATGAATAATGACCTAGGACGCCTTGACTTGCTTGGCTGCTTGAAGTCCGGCTAGTAATGCTTCATATTCTATTTCATTATTGGAGGCCCGGAAGTTGAGTCATATGAAAAATTGAAACACATCATTTCGCTAAGAGATTAGTAGGATCCCGACGCCACTACTCTGTCGAGTGGATGATCCGTCCACGCAAATTTTTCATGCTCCTTTGTCTTTCAAGTCGAGGATCTCGGCAAGGAAGTTGGCTAAAGCTTGAGCTTTGATGGCAGTTCTGGGTTGATATTGAATGTCATACTCACTTAACTCGGTAGTTCATTTGATCAACCGACCGGAGACTTTCGGGTTTGTCAATATACGACTCAAACTGTTGTTGGTGAGAATTATGACTAGATGGGCAAGAAAATATTATCGCAGCCTTCGAGCTGCAAGAGTTAACTCAAATGCCAGCTTTTCCAAGTTGGTATACTTATACTCTGTCTTCTTTAGCAAATGACTGAAAAAGTAGATATGGTGTTATATCTTGTCTTCTTGTTGCAACAAAACCATGGCGACTACTCCTCTGGAGCTTGATAGATATATCCACATTATCTCGCCTGCCACCGTCTTGGAGAGGATCGAGAGTTGAGACAGATATTCCTTTAATTCTACAAAGGCTTTGTCGCAATCTTCATTCCACTCAAACTTGGAAGCTCACTTCAACACTTTGAAGAAGGGTAGGCTCTGATCTGCAGAACGAGATATGAATTGGGATAGGGCTGTGATGCGACCCACGAGTCATTTTGCTTCCTTGAGATTGCGGGGAGGTGACATGTTCTAGAGAGCTTGAATCTTCTCGGGATTAGCTTCAATCCTCCTTTCTGTGACGATGTACCCGAGGAACTTCCTACTCTTGACTCTTAAAGACATTTATCAGGATTGAGTTTCAATCCGTACCTTCTCAGAGTGCAGCACGTTTCCTCGACGTCTGAAATTAAACTCTTTACCCAAGTAGTCTTGATTAGGATGTCATCTACGTATATCTCAATGTTCCTCCCAATTTGATGCTCAAATACTTGATCCATCAACCTTTGATAAGTTTCTCCTGTATTATTTAGGACAAAGGGCATAACAGTATAGCAAAATATCCCGACAGAAGTGACGAAGTTAACCTTTTCCTGGTCTTTTGGAGCCAGGAGGATCTGGTGATAACCCTGGTAAGCATCAAGTCTACATATAAACTCACACTCGAAAGTAGAGTCTACCAGTTTATTAATGCAAGGGAAGAGGTAGCAATCCTTTGGGAAGACTTTATTAAGATCCCTGAAGTCGATACAAACCCTCCATTTGTCACCCGACTTGGGTACCAGCACCACGTTGGCTAGCCAAGTCGGGAATCGAACTTCGTGTATATGTCCAACTTACTTCAATCTTTTAATTTTTGCTTGTATCACCTGATCCTACTTGGGTGAAAAATTATATTTCTTCTATCGGACGGGCTGAACATCGGGGAGCGCATTTAGCCGGTGAGCCATCACTTTGGGGGAGACGCCCGTGACCTCCTTGGATGACCAGGCAAAAACATCATGGTCGCATGAGAGACACGCAATTAGTTCTTGTTTTAGCTCCGGATGGAGCTCAGCAGCTACCCGGGTGATTCGTTCCGGCCAATCGGGATGGATTTGCACATCTTCTTTTCCTTCGGTCAATTGAGACATTGGTACATCTTGAACAGCTTGTACCAAGGTATTTTGCAGTCAAGGTGCCTTACGATAATCAGTCTTGACCATATTCACATAGTATTTTCTGGCCGCCAACTGATTTTCCTTTGCCTCCTCTATTCAATCTCCCACCAAAAACTTGAGCTTATGATGAAAAGTGGACACCACCACTTGGAATGCGCTTAACGTCGATCTCTCTAGTATAACATTGTAGGTGGTGACCGTGTTTACAATGAGGAAGAGAACAAACCATATTCTCATCATAGGCTCTTCTCCTAGGAAGAGAGAATGGTTGATTTGGCCCATCGGCTGCACCTCATGTCCTGTGAACCCTTATAGGAAGGTGTTTACCGGGTGTAATTCTTCCTCCTCAAGTTGCAGTTGATCGAAAGCATGTTTGAAGATGATGTTAACGGAGCTCCTCATGTCAACAAACACCCTCTTCATAGTGTAATTGACAATCCAAGCTTCGATCACTAGGGCATTCTCATGGGGAGTCTCTACCTCCTCTAAATCTTCGGGCCCAAAGTTGATTGCGGGGCCTTGTTCACTTCCTCGACTGGTGTTAACCTCATAACTTTCTAACCTTCGCCCATGGATCTTTCGGGCATGAGTGAAATCTCCATTTGTTGGTCCTCCCGAAATCATATGGACTATTCCTCAAAGATCCATTTTATTTTTGCCTTATTCTATCTTCTTCTCACAATCCTCTTTTGGCTGGGATCGGGATGAGGATGGGAATTTCCTTTGTAGTGAAGGAGATCACCGATTTGATCGATGATTGGAAATGACATTTCGATCCTGGTGGCGAGGGTGTTGATAAGGCTTTGTGGGTCATCCCTGGCTCAGCCGATTCCGAAGGGTCTTTTGCTGATCCACCACTCGCCGTAGTTTCCGAGCATACTGTTGACAATCTCGGGTCGAGTAAGTATCCGACTCATTGAAGACACAATACTGATCCAGCACGGGTCGCCCCCGACCTGACTCAAGAAATGAGTCAAGAGCGATTTCCATCGCCTACACAATGTTATCCTCCTTGTGTTTGAAATGTCCTCTACTTCGCAAGGAGAGGGGAGGAGCCCTGCGATTTGACTGGATAAGAACAGCAGCCGGAGCTAGAGCTTTATTTTTCTTAGCAGATTGGGCTTCTTCTAGCTAAATATATTTGAGCGCCCGAGTCTGTAATCCGTCGAAATTAGCTGGAGGTTTCTTGACCAAAGATCTGAAGAACTCCCCGTCTATCAAGCCTTGGGAGAAGGCATTGACTTGCACCTCCAAGGTATAAGAGGGAACGTCCATGGCCACCTAACAGAACCATTGTAAATAATTTTTCAACGGTTCTTTGAATTTCTGTTTGAGGGCAAACAGATCATGTAGAGTCTTCTGATATCATCAGTTAGCGATGAAGTGCTACATGAATATAGTTTTGAACTCCTCGAAAGTATGGATGGAGGAAGCGGAGAGTCCATTGAACCATCTTTGTGTCGGGCCCGAGAGCGTTGTTAAGAAAACTCGACACTTGATGTCATTCGTGTACTGATGCAACAACGAGGCATTCTTGAACTTGCATATAGAATCAGTGGCTCCATTGCACTCCTCGATTTACAGCACCTGAAAATATCGAGGCAATCCATCCCGCAAGATATTTTTGGAGAAGGGGGGACCAGGAGAAGCTTTCGCTCTGCCATGCACGGTGTTTTCTCTTTTTCGAGAGTCTTGATGCGGGATTTTTTCGAAAGATTTCGAAGATGATCCTTGTGTTATGGACGGGCCTACATGGGTGGGAATCACCCCACGAGGTGTTTTCCCAGGCCAAGTTATCCTGGGGCAAAGTACTTGTGGTGCTTCCATCGATCGAGAGGGAACCCCTCCAAAGGTATGCACATGCGACGTGGGTTGTCTGGGTTGTCCTTGCAATACCACCTATACTATTGCTACAACCAATCTGTTAAAATCCTCCGTTGTCATGGCTATGACATTGGGTGTGCCGATGTCACTCATATTATCGTTCTAGTTCAGGTCATAACTCAGTTGTTCCCACATACGGCGCTAATCTGATCCTACCTAGTAACGTCAACAAGTGACTCATCGGTGAGCTAGCATTCGTGTTGACTTTGTCGTCGATCGCCGGGCAACAGAAGGAGCTAGGGGAGGGGTTCGCGTATGTCCACCTGAGAAAGGATGGAAAGGAACGGTTAGAATGACGATCAGGAGGTTCTCCGGCGTAGTCACTCCGACGTTTAAGTCAGTTGAGATGGAATGAAAAAGATGAATAGTAGTTAGAGTTTCTGAAAGTTTATGTGTGCGTACCTTTGCCTGCGGGGGCAGACAGACTTTTATAGAATTTCTCAACGTGGGGATCCACGTTCTATCTCTCTCTCCCGTATCTCTAGTGGCGTTTATCCCATTTATTAACTATTTACTCAGAGTAAATAGTAATGCTTCCCATGTTCTCGGTAAGATAACAACTACATTGTCCATGTCCTCCGCTAGCAACAGTTATCGGTTATAAATTGTGTGGAGAGTTTTATGGAAGCTGAAGGATCATGAGCCATCAAGAGAGTAGAGAGAAGCCAAGAGTTCCAGGAGTCGGGGGCTACTATTAACTAGAAATTTCAAGAGCCGAGAGTTATTGATAGCCGGGAGTCCTAAAAATCAAAAACTATCGATAATCGAGAGTCTTAAAAATCGAGAGTTATTAGTATTCAGGAGTCCCATAAATCAAAATTTGTTAGTAACTTTTTTTTACTATTATCTTTACTTTTTTTCTTGACTTTCATACTACATGATACTTTCTCAATTACTTTCCATATCAGTACATATCAAAGGCAAAATAGTCATTGTCATTCCCTTTTTAACAAGAAGAAGCTCCCTAGGATAAAAACAAATGAAAGTTGTTACAAGGTAAATTCGGCGATACACCTTCCTCACACATACAATCAATAAATGTTAAAAATTTGTTTACTTATATATAAGATTTGCATATATAAAAATGATTTCAAAAGAGGTCCAATACCAATTTTAACACTAATTGATACTGTTTCTGGTCTAGCAATATAAGTAAAAATATGTTTAACAACACTACATTACTGAAGCATACCATTTTGTGAAACAAAGGGACAGTTGGACAGCACGTATAAGAAAACAGGGCCATGCTAGTACATACACACATAAAACAGAGAAGATCATCTAGTTTTCCAACGAAGCCTTATTCATTATATAAGATCGAATATATGTTCTATCTATATCATTAAATTTTATTTTTTTATTATATCATTATTTATATTTAAATAAATTTTATCTTATTTTATTATTAATAATAATAAAAAATTATCTTCCTCTTTTACATCCAAAATCCAAAAAAATATTATAGCAACTTAACCCAGAATGACAAGAAAAAAGATACCTTTCGTTTAATCCACAGATAATCCGAACATAAAATAAGTTAAACAAACTCTAATAAATAGAAATGTAGAAGTATTAGATAAAATAATTTATGCTTGTTATGCTGAAGGATACTTTACAAAGAAGAAAAACAAATAGCAACCTCATTCTCATTGAATTAGAAAACAACTTACATAATAAACCTCATTACTAATTTGAAGTTCCAGACATAACCAACAAAAGCTTTAGTATAAACAAAGATTGTTCCTTATCAAGAATGCAAATTCATATTATGACAATACATTATGAGCATAAAGGATAGTCCGATATATAAACTCCTTCCAATATAGAGTCTTGAGGAAGAGTCTATTTTGCAAGAAGTTATTTTCGAACTCGAACTTATGATCTCTAGATCACACGACAATAATTTTATCATTACCTCAGCTATCAAAATTGAATCATGAACCTAGAGAATTCAGAATGACATAAAATCAATTCTTATATGTTCGTCTAATTCTCCTCATTATATTCATATCCTTAAATATCAATTTAACATAGAGCAATAATTTTTTAAACATAAATTAAATTTTTTTTAATTGATTGTTATAGTAAGATAAATGGGAAGGGATAAAATGAGTATGAGATATGTAATTTGATGATTTTAAAATTTAAATAGGTTATTTAAATATTTCAAAACTTCAGCTATCGATAATTTACCCTTTTTTTCAATCATTTGAGAGAAGTCATATTTGTCCTCACGGGATGGACTGATGACTAGTTTACAGAGTATTGTCATTATGAGGTTTGAGGGTCAAATCCTGACTAGTAGTCAGGTTCTTGTCCTCTCTCATGCACTGGTCACTGTTCGAACTAGCTAGACTAGTCCCCGTGATTTACCTCCTCCGTATTGATCCTGAGATGAACTGACAGGAGCATTTGAGATGAGCATTTTATCTTTTTATCATCATTACGAGAGAAGTCACATTTTAATCAATCATAAAAAAAATGATTCTCCATTGATTTCTTTTTCACAATTTTTTTTTTTAATTTTGTAAATTTATATGGCTTAAAACTCTTGCGCGTTAGTATAAATTTTAATGACAATCTCGCCTTTAAACCGCGCGGCGCTCGGTTTCTCTTCTAGGCGAGATACGTGATCACAGTCCGACCGTCCAACAACTCAGATCAGATGGTCAGCTAAAGCACACGGATCACGCATGAGGCACTGTCGACGCGGAGCCGAACGCCAAGAGCGGCGCTCCAGTGCCAGTCGCTTCATCCTGCACGGATTGATAACGGGACGAATAACCTCTTCCCCCATTCTTGGAGAAGACCTTCCCTATCCGCTCCTGTGCCAGTCGCTGTTTTCTGGGTCTGTCCTTCACGAGTCACAGATTTAATGGTCTCTAGCCGGATGGCATTGTAACCACTGTAGTTTATACTAATTGGTCTGGCTGGACCATGTAAAGCTTTTCTACAAGAAAGCTCTAAATGTTTTCACCATGCTGTGTCTGAATTGAGCAATCGGTTCAGTTGAATCTTATTTCTGCGACAGAGACAAAGACTGGTAGCTTTGTTGAGTTTATGTCATTCAGTGCAATTAGAATTCCTAAAAGGTCGTTTTCTCTATTGAATTCATTGGCTTCTTCTTTTTGAAACATTTTACGGATCAGTAAAGAAAAAGGAGATCATTGCCACAAGAAGCAATGCACTAACCAAACAATAATCAGAAAACAAAAACAGATGAATCAGAAGAAGTAAAGAATTTATCGATCGAAACCAAAACCAGCCTCGTTTCAAAATAAAATAATTTTTAAGGTAATATTACATGATTTTTGAAACGTAACATGCGATCTATCTACAACTCTCAGATCGGAGCCAGAATGAACTTACTCCACCAGAATTGTCTCCTCCATTATGCGAAGCGTGGAGATAGAGAAGATCCTGATCATCGACAATGGCGCACTGCGTGCGGGATTTCACTGGATCTCAACCTACTACTCTGTACAACACGCCCGAGGGGATGGCGAACCGCGCCGAGAAAGATCGACACAAGTTATCCGGCTCCGCCCACGCCGCCCCTTCGTCGAAGTTCTGCTGGTACGTCTGCAGATCGTAAGCGATCGCTGGAGGCGGCGGGGGGCTTACCATCTTCATGTTCTTCGTCACGACCCTCCGCCACATCCGGCGCAACCGCGTGTTGGCCGGCGGTAGCTGCCGCCGCGGCCCCCTCGTTTCTCGATCACGTAAGCCGTCGCCGTCGCTTTCATCCGTCTCTGCGATCCGAGCGAACCCGGCGACGCTCGGGAGGTCGCCGGAGCACCATGCACCGACATGGAGTGCCTGGTACGAGTAGGATCGCTGCCGCTGGAAGTGCGCCATGTCCTCTGCTCGTCGATCGTGGATCTTAACGTTTTCTGGAAAGTCGCGATTTGCAAGAGGAAAACCTACAGCCGGCCCCGATACCGACGCGTGTGAATCCAGTCAACAAGAGCCGCGCGATTGCTTTAAAAGTCGCGCAGCCTATGATGGAAGCTTCCGAGGTCTTGGCCTGATCTGTGCGTGGTCTCCAAACCACGTGGATTAGCTGTATTGCTGGCCCACGATGGGCAAGTTTTCATGCATTGAAGAGGCCCCACGTTGCATATTTTGGGGTAGCCTCAATTTCATATACTAAGCGTGATGCCGCAACGGTATATCTCTGTCATGGGACTGATAATTAATATTTAAAATATTATTATCATCAAATTTAAAAATTAAATTTTAATTAATAATTAAGTTTTTATTTTTTATTATTATCCGGGCTAGTAAACTAGTTTCGTAATTTATTTCTTTCGTGTTAATTTTAAAATAAACTGATGAAAATATTGGAGACGAATAATATATTTTTTTTTTTTTTTTTTTTTTTTCCGTTTGTGATGCCGCAACGGTGTCTCTACGATCTCATGGTGCAC
>JBBUKS010046508.1:0-10327 GCA_038050645.1 Hedychium gardnerianum
TTTGTTGTTTCCTTGTCAACAGGTTGTTGATTGGGTCGCTTGGAGGATATCTGCCCGCGCTGTCCCTATCACATCGACTTTCGAATTTAACTTCGAAGCTTATGGTTTGTTTTAGCTTCCGCATTTGTGTATTTATCATGTATCGTATTTATTCATTTGTATCAGATTTTGATTGTGTTTCCGATAGTGTATTTGGTGTTAAAGCCGGGTCGGCTCGCAAATTAGTAAGTTTTATTTTTATGGTCGTGTGGACCATTTGTTTCTGTTTATGGTATTGCTTTTATATACATTGCGTGGTTGTGCATACCCGGGTAGGGTATTTTACTGTTATATAAACTGCGTTGATGTTTATACCCGTGTGGGGTATTTTTCTTATTATTATTGCACTATGTTTATGGATGTATATATCCGTGTTGGGTATTTGTGGGTTAGATGTATTATGTATTCAGAGAATTGTTCGTCGTACAGGGGAGGTCTCCGATTTTCGTCAGATAAATATCCTCCCGGGGCGTGACAACTACGGAAGTATGATAAGGAAAGCAAGTTGACTCATAATAGGGATGAAAAATAATAGGAATATATAGATAATATTAAGATAAAATAGAAATAGTTAATTTAATTATCAACATCCATTTCTCGATTGGGAAGGACTAAAAATGAGGAGTATATGAGAATCTTTATCCTTAGACTTATTTCCTCTAATTGATCTATCCTTTCAATCTATGAGTTCATCAAGATTAAAAATATTTATATTTTAGCACATAAATGTGTTTTTGTAACTATATGAATATGGAGAAGATTTATTTTCAACTTACTGAATTAGGGAAACTATGATATATATGTTAGGATTAAAACTATATATATATATATATATATATATGTTAGGACCAATGAGGTTGTTAGAGGGGGTGAATAACGATTTACTTTGATTGTGTTCATCATTTGTTATGCTCATCTACAAAGAGTAATATAGTTCAGAACCTTTAGTTCTTACTCTATGGTCTAACGCCCTAATTATATCATCACTATCCTTTTTTCTTCTCGGATATCTTCTAAGGTGGAAAAAATATTTATAAATCTGTTCTTATACCACCAGCAATACAAACAAGATATAAAGTTAGAGAGAAAAATGAAATACAATTAAATAATAATTTACATGAGTGATCTTTACTTTACTCATTGTTGGTTGATTTGGATTGCTTTTTGAAGGTCTAGAATACAACAACACTTCCCTTCAAAGTCTCCAAAAATCGATGCTGAAATCTTCTATGCAACCTTCCTTTATAAGCTTGAGGTTGGGGTTGAAAATTGCCTAATAGTCAATTTTTAGATCCCATCAATTGATTGTTATGGTCAAAATTGAATGTTGCTCTACCCAACAGCTTCATCTAACTCAGTGTTAGGGATAACAGTCGACTGACTCTCTCCATCAATCTACCAGGACTTTCTTTGCTTAGCATTCGGTTAATTTTGACCTACCGGGACTTCTCCATTGCCTAACATTCGATCAACCTTGACCTGCTAGTAATTCACCATTACCTAGTATCCAAGCAACCTTGACATGTTAAGATTTCACCACTGCCTAACATCCGACCAATTTTAACCTATCGGGACTTCTTGTCTCATACCTAACATCCGGTCTTCCATGATCTGTTAGGACTTTACCGATTAACAAACGTTCAGTCAATCTTGATTGACTTGGACTTTACATCCTTGCCAACTTCTTGTTGGACTTTCAACCACTAAGTGTCCAGTCAACCATGATCCACTTGGACTTCTCCATTGTCAAATATTCGATTAACCTTAAACTATTTGACTTTTTGCTCAATCTTCATCGACACTCAAATCAATCTTAGTCAACCTGACCCAAAGTTGATCGCACCAATAATCTCCCTCTCCAATAATCTCTCCGTTTTCTCGACATTTTACTCTGTCATTAAATATGTTGATCAAATATCAACTTGAACTTAATCAATCTTTACTAAAGGTGGATTGCACAAATAATATAATTTGATTATGGAGAATATTAGAGTTGTCAATTTGATTTGGATCTGTCGAGTTGGCCCGCCTCGCCAAATAATTTAAGTGAGTTAGATTGAAATTTTATCAACTCATTTAAAAGCGGACATAAACGAGCCAACCCCTGCGGGTTGCCGGTTTAGGCGGGCTCCAATTTGCCCATGGGTTGAGAAGGGGGAAAAAAAAAAATCCAAAATTGGATTATGAATTTTGGATTTATGGTAATATATGTATTTTTGTAGTGAAAGTTGTCAATTTTTTATGTCAATTATATTGGCTAATATGCATAAGTGTGAAATCAAGAATTAGGAATTTTATTGAGGATTTTCTAGAAATGTTTATTTATGAAAGGATCAAATTCCATGAATTATAGGGATTTTTCTATATTTTTGTGGGTGGCCCACTTAACTCTCAACTTACCTTCGGTTGGGCTGGGTTGGAGATTTTTCAACCAACCAGGATGGTAGGCCAGCTCGCCCTGGCCCGCCTCGGCCCGTCAGATGTAAGGATGAGCAATCAGTTAATAACTAAATCGACTGAATCGATTGAACCATTTAAACCGAAACCGAACAAATCAATTTTTTTTGGACCTAACAGAATCGATCGAATTTTTGTACAAAAACTAAACAAATTGAACCGATAAAACATCGATTAAATCGGCCAAAAAACAAAAATAACCGAACTTTCAAATTTTTGGATTGCTTTCAATCTTGGAAGTTCCAACGCAACTAGTCAGTTTGACAGATGACTATCAATTGATTGATGATTTTTAGCAAACATGATTCGATAAATTATAAAAAAGAAAAATCAAAATATCTCCCCTATATTCATATAATTAAAGTTCTTGTGCATTTACAAAATTAACTAATAAAATACCTCAAAACTAATTACATTCTTGCATATCACAAAATTATCAAATTAAAACACATTTCTTACGTTTTACCATGAACGATTTACAACTCAATGTTAACTGAATTAAATACATTGCATCTCACAATATTAAATACATATCAAATTTAGTTCATCAATCAGTTACACAACCACTCATGAGTCAACCACTATCCACTACTGGCATTTTCAATTTTCAACAAGTTCAATCACTACAAGTTCAAAATTAAAAATTACAAGTTTTGTCAAATGTCAATTAAGAGATGATATACATAATTCTACTTCCACATAAATCACATTGTGAAAACTAAAGAATAAAGATCTTGCATGACGTTGCAACGTGGGGATTTTGTTTTGTCTAATCCTCTTGTGCAGTTGTGTTTGTCCTAATGACCAAGAAATATAAATTTGTTATTTAGTATTTGAACAAGATAATCAATAAGTAAATGCATTTTTAAATAAAATAAAATATTTAAAACATATCATTGATTATTATGTAATTCATCCATGACCATACATTGATGTTGTCGAAGATTATAATTTTTGAGAATTCTATCAAAAATAATTCAAGTCAAATAAATAAATACTTTATAAGTTTATAATTATAAATAAAAATCTAATTATTTTTTCTTAAAAAGAAAAAACTTACCACTTTCAAGTTTTCTATATCTTCTAAAATTTCTTCAACGCTGATTGGCTTTAAACTTAACCGAAGCTAATTTTGAATA
This sequence comes from Hedychium gardnerianum, assembly GCA_038050645.1. Taxonomy (NCBI): domain Eukaryota; kingdom Viridiplantae; phylum Streptophyta; class Magnoliopsida; order Zingiberales; family Zingiberaceae; genus Hedychium; species Hedychium gardnerianum. The sequence continues at coordinate 3,636 of JBBUKS010046508.1, forward strand.
CAAATAAGACTTTCTACCACCCTAGCAGTCAATGAACTCTGGAAACAATCAAGTACCCGACCATCAGTATTTAAAGCGGATTCCAAAGTAACTATTGATATTAGAATGACTAATACATCACAAGCAATTTGAGCAAAGTATAAGAAATCTATGATAATTTTGCTTCCACCATCCCAAAATATCATAAGTATCACAATACTCTTCAACTATTTTATTAAGATAAATTTTGACATATTGTCATCACCAAAAACTTGTGTCTTTTGTTTCTTATACTTCGCAAGGATTGATTGTTTTTTTCAAATCCATTTGACTCATATTTCTTAGGACATTGTCATTATCAATTGATTTTGAAATAGATGAAACTCTTGAGGTACTACCTTGAGGCTCTATCTTTTTCTTATAATTCTTGTACAAAGCAAATAAAGTGTTCTTTATTATCTTTCCTACTCTTGCACTCTTTTTATCTCCAAATAATTCAATCAATATAAATTCTACGAAATCTAATTTGCACCTTGGATTAAGCACCACTGCAATACAAAACAAGTTATTCATCTTCTCAAGATCTCTCCAATGTTGGAAAGATTTTATTTTTAATTACAAATCTTTCCTTATAAAGTGACACATATTTGTTAAGATTTATTTATGCACAATTTTTGTCTTAATTAAAAGGTCATATATTGTAAGACTTAAATGTGCATAATTAATCAAAATCTTACCTGAATATGCATATCATATCTTTTAATATGGTATGATTATCTCATCATGATTTGCCACAATATTAAGGATTGACTCAATGATGATAATGAATCCCTATAAATAGTGGCATTTAGGGTCCCTAAACATACACACCTTTCAAGAATAACAACACCATCTATAGAAGAGGTTTGGAGTGTTTAGAAGGCTCTAAAGCATTAATCAACAAAAGTGGTGTTCAAGGCGTTCTTCAAATATCAATGATTAGAGGTAATAATTGATTTATTTTCCATATTCAATTATCATGCTTATTTAGTATAAAGCATGATTTAAAGTCTAACACCCAATACTTCTCAAATTTATTTTTCACTCTAATCCCCATTGAATGCACATCAAGATCATAACTTTCTTGCCACTGCTTCAAGATGGCATGAAACTATGAATAGAATTAATTTTGTGTGCAAAAATATTGGAAGTGACGTATAAAGATTCTGAAACTTTTAATGTTAGCTCATAAAAAATTTGCAATAGAGATGTAAAAAGTCTAACATTATTCCAATCTATACTTGTTGGCTTCCCATCAAAAGTCTTCGATTCTCTTTTAGGTTTATTATCTAATTCAAGTACATCTCCATTTTCATTCAAAACAACATGTCAATCTGTATATTGAAGATATAATTTAAAACATGGATCTTGTTCATCAAACCTTTCAAAAGCTCTTTCAAATTTTTGAACTACATTCAACATCAAGAAAGTTGAGTTTCATCTCATCGGTACATCTAAACATAATGAGTTATTGCTTTCAACTTTTTCAATATCTACACATTCTTTGAACTTGCTTAATCTGGAGGGGAATTTCTTAACATATTTAATCACATTTCTAACCCTTATCACAGATTGATTTATATCTTTTAAGTCATCAACAACAATCAAATTGATTATATGAGATACACACCTCAAATGAACATATTCTCCCTTCAAATAGTTGAATCCCAATTAGTCATCTTTTTTATGAAATTATTGATGACAACATCATTTGAACTTTGCATTATCAACTAAAATAGTGAAAATTATGTTAATTCCCTAACCCCTCAAGCAATTTTCAATGGCTAAACTAATTGTCTCGCCTTTATGACTTGTAATTAGATAAAAATTTAGAATCATGTACTATAAATTCTGATTTGTATCAATAAAATGAGTGGTTATTTTTTTTTTTGAATTGATGTCTATGTATCAGTGGTCAAAGAAACTCTTTGTGTTGAATCATGCAACAAAGTTTTTAATTTTTCCCTTTCAACTGTATATAATTCAACACAATCATATGCTACCATCCATCTTGAAGGAATTCGAAACTTTGTACATATCATGGCCATAAATGCTCTAACTCCTTCCCTTTCTACAAATTTGAAAGGCAATTCATCCATTATAATCATTCTAACTAATATTTTTCTAGATGTATCTTGATCAAATTTCCAAGAAGTTAGACACACCTCACCCTCTCTTGAACCTAGTTGTAAACTTAGTCGTGCTTGAGTTGTTTCAACAACATGAGGGTGTTTTTTACATGAGGTCATATGAGAACTCGTTGTCCATTCTTATATGGATCACAAAAAAAATTCTTTATCATAATATTTGCATTTGGCTTTAATCTCCTTATCATCATTAGTAAACTTTGTGAAACGATCTCATACCTCATTTCTTGGTTTTATTGATTTTCGCTTGGTTACCTTTCCTTTAGAATCCACAACTATTTTTGTTCCCATTGAAGGACCATATTGTTGATGTGGTATCGAACAAATATTATCAACATCCATATTTGATAAATCTCCTTGCATATCTAAATATATATATATATATATATATATATATATATATAAACATAATTTTCATCGAAATATATACATAAAATTGGAGTAAATATTCATGAATCATGATTAATACTAATAAATCCAAATATTGAACATTCATTCATAATTTAAATCCTAAAACCCTAACCTTTTTGTTGTCAGTGGCGAGGCCACGAGGGGAGAACATGCTGGTGCTACGAGAGATGATGGGAGATCGAGAGTTGAGCAGGGAACCTCCGAGGCAAGTAGGCTCGTGAGTCATGACGTTGGCAAGGGTTGGAGGGGCTAATGGCGATGGTGGGAGTCCGAGATGGGTTTGAGTGCTTGTGTTAGCGGAAACTAATGGGACAAGGGGCGACAGCGGGAGTCAAAGATGGGGGTAAGTGACGAGGATCGAGGGTTACATGGAGAATGGGAGAGCAGAGGGCTGAAAGCATCGGTGGTGCTACTGCATTGGTCGCTCGATGGCTATGACCTACGTAAGGATGAAGGGACTCAAAGAGAAGTGTTGGTTGCGTTAGCAACGACCGACGAGACTCGAGAGTTGGAGGGTTGAGCAATGGTCTCACTGGTGGCGAGCGTGATGGGAGGGGAGGGCAGGAGAGTGATGAGAGTTGGGACTCGGGAAGGGTTGGGAGTCATGAATTACGGAATTAGAGATTTAAATTTCGATTCTGGTTTGGGCATAGTCGAATTTGATTTAATCGATTTAACCGAATTTGGACTTTTAAAACTTAGATCGAACCGATTTGACCAAAATAATCAATATTTTAAGATAAAAAACTAAATTTCTGAATTAACCAAACCAAACTTTTAACTTTGATCGGTTTGGGTGGTTAATTCGCTATAACCAACCTTTTGCTCAACCCTAGTAAGATGACGAATTTTTTGGCAAGCTAGTCCGCCCCACCATGGGTAGGCCCATCTAGACTCGACCTCGGGCTGTGTCTGAACCAGACTCGACTCAGACCTATAACCGGGTCAACGGGCTGATTACCCGTTGACTCAGTTAGCTGGGCCTAAACCGTAACCGTCCCGGCTAATCGTTGAACCGTAGGTTCAACGACAATTTTATTATTATTTGTGAACCCGGGGTTTCGACCGTTGGCAATTCTAACCATTGGGGGAGGGATTTTTTTAAATGATTGAATTATTTGACCATTTTTTGATCAATGGTTACGATTTAATATCTGTTATTCTTCAAACTGTATAAATAGGGAGCTAATTTCATTATTTCCACATCATCTTCTCTACTCTCATCTCTCAATTCTGAAATCTCAATCACGTTCGACTTTCATTCTCCAATTAGAATGTAAGGAGGTTCATCATCTCAGTCTCAAAGGGGCAGTAAAATAGTCAATTTGAATGTGGATCACAACGATATTCAATTTATCAATGATGAGCCAGAGCAAGTTTCGACACCCAAGACACAAGGAAGTACTAATGGCAATACTTCTATGGTTTGGGATACTCTTTCTTTAAAATCATCTATTTTAATTAAACATTTCAATAATGTCACTCTTTCATTTGAATAAATATGTGCAAAATGTAAGCAGTACAAAGCCTCCTACAAATTTCAATCGGGCGGTGGCTATAGGTCATTGAAACGACACGTTGAAACGAAACACCCGACGAAATATGAAATCGAACGTTCTCAAATGCAATTGTCCAAATTTTTCTAGACTAGTGGATGTATCGATTCAAGTTTATTTATGTATTAGGATGATAAATTAAGAGAATCATTAGTTAAATTTGTTTTTGTAAAATATCTTTCTTTTAGTTTTGAGTCTAAATGCACATTTGAATATATTTTTTTATCAAAAATCACTTAATCCATGTGCTAAACATGTTCCTCGGACAACACTTACTTAGACAATTAAAATATTAGTAAGGTAAGGGGGGGGGGATTAATTGAAGAATTTAGTAAATTAATTAATAAAGTTTCTTTATATTATGATATTTGGAGTGATCATTAATAAATACATTCGTATATGGGTGTGAATTACTATTGGATCAATAACTCCTGGAAAATTCAAAAATGTTTATTAGCTTATAGAGTTTTTGATGAATCAAACAATGCTCACAACATCTCTCAATTATTATGTTTAATTTTAGAACAATATAGATTAACTTCTAACATATTTTTAATATCATTTAACAATGCTAGTTCTAATATTACTAGTATTGAACAACTTAAACTTATATGTCAACCTATTATTGGTGGTTTATTTTTTCACATTCATTGCATATTTCATATTTTAAATTTATGTGTTCAAGATTATTAAAATTTTTATAAAATCATATTAAACCAATTTAAATTTCTATTTTTTATTTATTATCGCATCATACTATAATGAAGCAATGAGGTAGATTTTGTAAAAGTAATGAAATGAGACCTAAATATTTTTACGTGATGTCTCAATACGTTGAAATTCAGCATATCAATTATTACAAGATTCATTTCAATACAGAGAATTACTATGTTCATTTTTTACACAAAATAATAATATTATTATTTATTTTTTTTCACACCAATAAAATATATGTAGTAGTATTTATGAAATTCTAAATGTATTTAATGATGTAATCGAATAAGTTTTCCATGTTTATTATCCTACTTCTCATTTAGTTATGGTAAATTTTTGTAGTATATATAGTGTTAGTTTTAAATGAATATGTTAAGACCAATGCGAGCTAGAGGGGGGGGTGAATAGCTTTGATCGTTTCTCGTCGTTGCTTTGTGCTCGTCGTTGAATGCTCAACGAAATACTTGAATCAACTTCGACACCACATGCACAACACTTGGATTTTACTTAGTATCCGCCTTCTTGAGGCAACTAATCCAAGGATCTACCCCTCACTCACAACTTCCACTAAGAACTTCCTCCTTCTTGGAAACCTTCTGGAGGCGGAGAAGCCTCTTACAAGCTTTAGCACAAGAATACAACAAGAAACATAAATACACAAGAAAATGAGAGTAAAACAACTTTACATATGAGATCTTTGCTTTGCTTGCTTCTTTGTCGCTTTGGATAGCCTCTTGATAGTAGGAAATGCAACAGTACTTTGTCTCCAAACCCTCAAGAATCAGCCGCTCGAAATCTCCATGACATTTTCTAGGATTCCTTTCGGGCTGGAAAACGCCTCCTAATCGATTGGCCTTATACCCAATCGATTGTCATGTCAGATCCGACCATTCAAACATGCAAAATAACTATTTTTTACCCGACCAATTGATTTGTGAGTCATATCAATCGATTATTGGATGTCAATCGATTGCCTTAATCGATTCTGTATCCTTCTATTCACTCAAGAAAAGACAACTAATTGATTGCCTCAATAGATTGTTGTGAGCCAATGGATTCTGAACCCTTCTGTTCACTTGAGAAATTACTGCCAATCGATTGCAATAATAGATTCCATAGCTTTCTGTTTTCTCGCAAAATCTCTACCAATCAATTGGCATGATTGAGCAATCAATTTGGCTAGCTTCTGTTCACTTGAAATAAGTTGTTAATCGATTGGTTACCACCAATCGATCAGACTAATCAATTGCCCAAGTAGCAAACTCAGAATTTCGGGTTTAGGATTTGCCAATCGATTTCACTTCTTGGCAATCGATTGCTAACCCTAATTTTAGCCTTTTTAAGGCTAAATTTGTGTCTTGCCGAGTATGCAATTAACCTCAACCTAACAGGACTTTCATTTCCCAATATCCAGTCATCCGTGACATGTTGGGACTTCTCGTTGCCCAATATCTGATCATCCTTGACCTATTGGGATTTTCTTGTTACCTAGCATCAGGTCAACCTTGACCTGCCAGGGCTTCTTCACCAAGTGTCTGGTTCTCCTTGACTCACTTGGACTTTTTCTTTGCCAACTTCCCGTTGAACTTCCACTTTAAGTATACGGTCAACCTTGACCTACTTGACTATTTATAAACATATTGTTCAAACATCGAAACTCAAGCTCGAGCCAATCCAAGCTTGGTCAACCTTGACCTGAGGTCGATTACACCAACGATTTCTCCCTTTTTGATGTTTGACAATATGTTTAAGTTAGGCTAACTCATTAGCCAACCTTCCTTCTTTGCCAAAGAATGAATGAGGGTTTTCTAACTTAAAACCTACAGAACATAGTACGAATGAATTT
>JBBUKS010046519.1:0-10325 GCA_038050645.1 Hedychium gardnerianum
AAATAAAGAAATAAATATATATATATATAAAATGTATCTCATCTAGATTTTTATACAAGAAATTAAATTAAGACACTTCAAAACTTTTTATATATATATATATATATATATATATAAATATAATCTTCCAGGGATCTACAATTATAGCTTCTTTTAATTCATATACACTTTTAATACATACTATGTGAAATCTTCTTTTAATTCATATAGCATCCGAGCACTTGTAATTTGTAAAAAACAACAGTAGAATTATTTAAGAATATACACTCTTAATACATACTACGTGAAATCATCTATGATGCCTTGGGCATGATACTAAGACGTTCAGCAACGGAAACCTCATTAATTGGATTCATGTTTTTATTGGATGAATTGATAATTAATATATAAAATATTATTAAATTTTGATTAATAATTATATTTTTATTTTTTCATATATTAATTATTGGTCGGATAAGTTAGACAGTCCCCGTGATTTATTTCCTCCGTATTGATTTTGAAATAGACTGACGGAAGCACTGAAAACGAATGTTTTATTTTTTTACTACCGATTAATTGGATTCATAAGGATTTTGATATCTAGATTATCATAATTTTTAAATTAATTATAATCAAATTAATTAATTAAGGAGTCCACTAGGTGGCACTTATGCATGAAAAATATATATAGATCTAACAAAGAGGCTTATTCAAAGATTTTTTTTATTACAAGAATCTAATTTTTTAGCTTTTTATTGAAAATCTAAATTTAAAAGAATATGAATAAATTTAGCAAATCAATGTTTTTTTTTTATCAATTTTAATATTTTAAAATTGAAAAAAAATTAAGAAGTCATTCGGGTGCAATAATATTAATTTGATATAAATTCTTATTTTATTTTTCAATCTTTCTTTGCGTAGCATTAGCTTTTCTTTTATTTTTTATTTTAGTGCCATTTTTTTTTCTTAAGATATAAAAATTAGGAATTAAAACTGAAAACTCTTCAATAAATAAATCTTTAAAAAAATTAAGCAAAAACATAATAAATACTAAGCCTTTATCTTTTCAACACCCGTTAATTTATTAAAAGTGAATGATATTGGCCGGTGCCCATGTGTAAACGTGCTCTCAATGTGATCGAGTTTTAGTTTTGATGAATTAAAAAATATTTTTTTAATAAATAATTAATTTAAGAATATTGAATTAATAAAGTTTATTGGGAGTATTTTTTTAATTTATTTTGATGATCAATAATTTTTTTAACGAATTCAGATAAGGCATTATTAGTTGGTATAAATAAAATATCTGATGTTAATTTAAAAAAATAATAATAATAAAAATGAAAATAATTCACCAATAAACTTTTCAAAAATTAGTCTGGCTCGACCTCTGTCTGGCTCGCCGTTCGAACGCTGTTCTTTTGACGCTCTATTTATTCTGCTGGGGTTACCGGTTACGCGATGAGTTCTACCCTCTCCCATCAGCCGCCGCCGTCGTCGCCTGCACACCTTCAGCAGACCAACTCCACCGTCGCCGGTCACCGGTGGCGTTTGCTGTTCGCGAAGGATACTATTTAGGTTCCTGCTGCTCGCGACGCCTTACGACGGAGCATCCGCGGCCTCAGCAGATCCCTAATTTGAGCGGGAGTTTTCTTCTTTTAAATTTTCCTTCTCGTTCCCCAAGAGCACCACGGAATGCCGAGCTTTCCGCAGCCAGGAGTGGTCACTCTCTGTGAGATTAACCGCGATATCAGTACGGAACCCTCATTCCTCTTCTCTCTATTTGGGGTTTCCTTTATTTCTACTTGCCTACTTAATTTGATCATCTATTAAGAAATTAATGCTTTCTCGTCGTTTTATTTATTTTTTCTCATAGTAACTGCTGAGAGTCTTTCGGATGAACTGGCCAAGGACACTTATGGCAAAATTTTGGTAAGTTTTCTTAGTAACAACCCTCAATATATAGTTATTTTCCCTTTGTTTTCAAACTACCGATTCATTTGCTGATAAGAACTTATCAATATTAATAACATAGATATTTTTCTTTGCATGTTTTTTGGAACAACCTCATAAGATTGAAGTTAAACATTTCAACGAAAAATATTAAGATCATAGAAGTACCTTTGACTAGTTTGCTTTTTTACCATTTTGCAACTCTAATGAAGTTTAGATGCTATATGAGGCTGAATTTGGTAACCTTTTGTAACCTCCTTTTCACTAGGGAGTGATATTTAGTCCGGTTCCTTTCCAACTCGAAGCCTCCAATGTAGAGCAAGTAGCAGGACAGGAACCAAGTGATGCTGCTCCGACAGGGGGTTTTGCTCGTTTGAAGGAAATTGTGGCTGAGTACACTAATCGTATTTTCTTCCCAAATGAAGTTAGACACTCAACAATGGTACTACCTCTTTCTGAATTTCTTGTTAGTAATCCATTCACAAATATGTGATCAATACAAAGAACAAACATGCACATCCACTTAGCTAAATAAGCAAGGATAAGAACAAGACCAAACATATGATGCCTTATTGTTAAGTGGGAATCTCACGAAAAGTAACTTCAAGGAATGTTCTCATTCTTGTCTTATAATACATCAACTTAGTGAGAACTTTTCACACTCCTGATTCTTCTTTTATTACGGTTAGTTGCGTCCATTGTTCACAAACCCTTATTTGATTTAATTCAACAAGAGAGATAGGATGACCTCCTGAACTTGATCAAAAAAGTATTTTGGTAGTTTAATATGTCTTTATTAGATGAAACCACTCAACTGAACCCACCTTGTGATCTAGCCCGTATCTCTGATTTGTATAATTATCTTTATCTGCAAAAGGAAATATTTTCATCAGGGCAATATTTAGTATAATTTGGTAAACAATCACATGCAACTATATATTCAAAGGGAAACTCATATTCATTTTCTGTTTTATTTGGGAATAAGGGGGCTCAGATGATTCAGTTTTTTTTCTGACAAAATAGAAATATCAAATAATGTCAATGTAAACATATTTTATTCACAGTTCATGTGGTGTCGTCGTGATTTTTAATCCACTAAGGCATTAGAGCTCTTACTAGACAGGGATCTTGCAATTAACCTTTACAAAGATATAGTTTCTTTCTTTGATAGAATTTTGATTGTAGTTTTTAAGATAACAAACTAAGGCATTCAAGAAATATGGAGAAAAAATGGATACTAGTTGTGTGTATCTTGCTGTTTGACAATTCTAGAATATATCCTAAACAATTTTATTCTTACCGTACAAAAACATCCTCTATGAAATATAATTATTTTAAAATTTGATATTGCTTTATTTTCTTTTTTCTATTGGTTATTAGTTAAATATGCTGGCAGACATTGATACACAAAGAGTAAGTTGGCATCCAAAAAAGCATTGTCTAGCATTTGTTTCTGGGCAAAATCAAGTAACTGTAAAGGATTATGAACATTCAGGCAAGTTCTAGAGACCATTATTTGAGAATCAGGAGTTTTTTTTGGTTTAAAAAATGTTACTATTGGTTGATCTGTATGCTTCCATAAAGATGACCTTCTTGTGACCAGATGGTAAAGATCCATGCTTTTTAACCAGTGAATTTCAAAGAGATATCAAGACACTCGAATGGAGGCCAAATAGTGGCATGATGCTCGCTGTTGGTTGCAGGCATGACATTCTTGTTTCCTAATGCATTTTCATTTAATCTATTTGCCTACTCCATTAGATTTAAATTTGTACAAACATTTCTTTTCCAGGGGTGGAATCTGCATTTGGTCTGCCTCTTTCCCTGGCAATTCTGCATCTGTTCGATATGAAACTACCTCTTCTGTTAACAGTGTTTCTGGAGGTCCTGGAGTTCGATGGATCCTGGTAGATTTTCTCCAAAGCTCTAACAGTGAACTAACAAGCGTACTTTCTTGGAGCCCTAATGGGAGATATCCTTTTCTTTTCCATCGAAACTTGAACCTAATATTGACTGATGTTGATGTTTCTTAGATTTCCTTCATTATAAGAACTGTTCTATTTGAGACTTCAACTTATGCAGAACTATTCAAAGATTCTGTAATGTACTTGACACTACATCTATCTACATCTATGGTACAACCATTTAATGGTTGACTTAGTTGCCAGGGTATAGTAGTCTTTGGATGGTTTATTCTTGACATCATAGAACATATTTGGCCTCCTCCTCACATGGTAGTTCATCATTCACAGTATGGGATGTTTCTCAAGGTAAATCTATTCAGTCTATTGTTTTTTTGTGATTATGCATTTATATTGTTTAAATTCACCTGATTGAGTCTTACATGCAAACTGCAACATATCTTCATTATTTTTATACTCGTTGAGCATATAAGAATCACATGATATGCATTTGTTTTAAATTAATTTTCTAATAATTAGATTTTCAGTTCTTTCATGAGGCCAACTATCCAATGAGTATCTACATATCTAATTTGTGTCTGAGCTTCTTTCTTTATTTAATGCTAGCTTCAATTTTTTCTCCACTTTTTGCAGTACTTATTTTGGTTATGAATCAGGATTTTACAAAATTGTTTGAGCTTGGTTTGAATGATATTTAATGGTCCAATAGATGACTGACTGTAGGCAGGTGGACCACTATGTTTTGTATTACATTGGGAATGCCCTGCTCATGAGTGTTATACTGCTTCGTTCGTTTTTACACTACTGTATGGTACTGTGCCAATCTGGTACGTAGCCAGTCTGGTTTCTTACTGGTCTGGCAAAATCTTGCTGAGAATGAAATTCCAAAATTTGTTGTGAATGATATTTGTATTTTAAAATCTAATAATATGTCACTTCGTCAGGTTCATGGAGTGCTGTCCTTAGCCTTTTAGGTGGAAATTGGCATGCAGGTTTAGCTGAACTAGATATTTAATAGTGTAGACTTATTTTGGTGCATCAACCATGCTGAGCTGCGATTATGGTAACCATGTGGCATGCTCAACTGCAGTCTATTTTGAGTGTAGTATACTGGTATTAGCATAAATTCTTGAACATAGTTCAAGTAATAGTTTTTTTTCTACAAGTGATTCAAGTAATATTGATGTTATCTCTTATCCAAACTATTTTCATTCTCCTGCTGGGCAGAACTTTTTTTTCTCATGGGATTTTCAGTTATCATATTACCATAAAGAACTTAGATTTTGGTGTTTCTAATGTGAATTTAGACTTGTCATACACAGTAGCAGAGCAAATTTATTTTCTTGATGTAATCTGTCTTCAAAACAGCTGCAGTCTTAGTTAAACTAATTTCTGCTGTTTCTGAAATCCGCATGTGTAGGTGTAGGAACTGCTATTCGACGTGGATTAGGTCCACTATCAATGCTGAAGTGGTCACCAAGTGGAGACTATTTTCTAACTGCTAAGCTGTATGCTCAGATGCATCCTTGTCATTTTCCTCTAATAATCTAGAGTTAATTGTTAAAAATATCCTAATAGCTACAAACTTTTTACCAATTTTATCCCACCTTTTTATTTTAAGCTTACATATCTAATTCCTACTGTTGGATTTATCATCCATTTCCTGTTAAGTGATGACGTGACATGCTATGTTAAGCATAATAATTTTATTTCTGATCAATTGTCCATCAGCAATACATGAAACAAATAAAAAAAGTAATGAATAAACAAAATAGTTAAGAAGAGAAAACCCCCATAACTTGATCTACTTCCCTTTACTTCCATGACTCAGCACTCCTCCCTCTTGAGTGACCTCAACATTTTACTAGTTGTCACTTCAATCGGCAACCTATGGGCAAGCCTTTGGCTAACGAAAATGCTTCCACTCTACAGTCATGGTTGGCAAAATTGGCCAATCATGACCTGGATTGATCAATGCTGATCTGATTTTGGGCTAGAAATTAGATACCCTCTGAATTTCTGAAATCTTGATTAGACAATGTCAAATTGGAGAAAAGTCTTGATTAGTTGATAGTAGTTGGTTGAAATAATGGAGAAACTGGTTGAATTGGAGTTGAATCACTTTGTTTTGATGATTTCTCCTATTCTTATTGGAGAATATTTCTCAAATGACAGGAGTATGGATGTTCAAATGTGTAGATCTAGATCTAGAATGGAGCCTTGCTTGTGATTTTGAGAGGAAGAGAACTCCAATGAGGGATTTGGTGGTCATGCGGTGTTGGATAAGCCAAAGGTGGAAAGGTTGATGTTGGTGCCTACTCTTAGGAGTTCTCAAGGAGGACAAGTGGCGTTCTCTTCATCTTTAGTTTTTCTTTATGTTCTTTAGGCATTCTTGAGTTGGAAGACAAACAACATTTATTGTTGCTATGATTGTAGCAAAAGGTGATTACGCTCACCCCAGCCCTCCTCACAGTTCTTAGGTTATGTGAAGGGAGGTAAATTATGCGGTCAACTTATAGCCGACCGCCAAGTGGCTAGGGATGGGAGGAGTTTTTTTTCCGAGGATATGCGTCTGCCGGGAATTGATCCCTGCTTGTAGCAAATCTGTCACCCACTAGCTAACTGGGCATCCCATGGGGACTTATTGTTATTATAATTGTTACTATGGGAGGAGGCGTGAAACAGCTCTCCTGATCACTGACCCAGTAATCTAATTAAAATAATTAATTACGTTTAAATTATTTATAACTTTAAGATTTATTTAATTATTATGTATTTCCATTTTACTAATATTTATTTATTTAATAGTATAAAATATTATTTAGTTTAAATAATTAAAATTAATTAGATTAATTGACTGTGATATAAATTTTACTAAATCAAAGAGAGAAATGTTGTAAAATTGTGATTTATTGATAATATAAACTATTCTTAGTTCAAAACAAAAAAGACTTTTGTAATTTGTAGCATTCATATATGCACATCAAATATAAACATATGATTTTTAGTATTGACATTTACAGCTAATGATGATACAATGATATTATTTAAGTATTGGCATTTGCATTAATGTATTTTTACTTGTTCCCTCAATGCAGTGATGGAACTTTCTACCTTTGGGAGACGATTACTTGGACATCTGAACCTTGGTCTTCAACCACTGGATATGTCACAGTAAGTAATTTGACTAAGAATGTCCTCTGTCTTTAAACAAATTGTTGATTACTCTACTGTATTTCTCCTATTTGAAAAGATTGCTGAAGTAGCAGAGAAGTCATATGATTGTATGGGATGCCATTTTTTTTTATCCAGATGCATTCTGCATATAGCCACTTCAATTTTTGGAAAAAAGATGATTATTTTCATTTCTTTATATTTCTCCTTCGTCCGATGGCTAAAAACCAATTCTTAAGCAAACCTACATCTCTGTTGTTTGTTAAATCTTAGGGAGTTGCATGGGATCCTGAAGGACGAATGATATTAATTTCATTCTCTGAATCTGTAACCTTAGGTGCAATTCACTTTGCATCAAAGCCGCCTTCTTTGGGTATGTTACCTGCTTCTCATTTAATCTTAGCTTATTCCTAACATCTATAATCTTTCTTGGTGACAATAGGCTAATTGTTCCAACTAGTGGAATTAGTTGTTGTTGACTAGGTTATTTTTCTATGTTCTTGTGTTTTATAAGTCGATGTAAGTTTTTTTATTCAACATATCTCTTCTGGGTTGACTAAGCTATTCAAAAGTATGTTGTATTATCTAGATTAAAAATTATCAGCTCTTTAGATGGCTCATCTAGGTTGTTACTCTTGCTGTTTATGCTGTTGATCTTCTGGGTATTGGGAATAATAGGTTGCTCTTCTTTAAGCTAAAAATATTAGGAAGCTCACTTCGCTGAAGCATTGGAAATTTCTTTATCTAATTGGCACTGATATGGAGGGATATCTCTTTGTTGTTGGTGTTCATTCAAGAGCCAAATAATGTCATACAGGAGTACATTTTGAGAATTTTACTCTTATAAATAAATTTCAAGCAAAGCATTTTTTCAGTAAATAAATTATTTTCTTTGGATGATTGTAGAAGGGCATCTTAAATTCCAATTAGAAGTTTACTTTGGGTTATTGCTTTTACGCTGGGTATACTAGGGTGGGAAGTTAGGTGGGAGGGAGAGCAAAAGGCTCACAGATTATGCATGGACTTCCATCATTCATGCATATTTTGTGTAATTTTCCCACCTCCAACCCATCCCCTCCTATCTTTCTGTTGAAGCAAACTCACCCTTAATTCAGTGAAACTTAATACCTTAGGAGCAAAACAAGGAATATGGTGGCTTGTTCAAGTACCAAAGAGGAACACTGAGTCATGACTTATGCAAAGTTTAAATACTTGTACTAGTTTCCATCCCTTATCTAACTGGTACTGCTTTAGTTCTGATGCATATTAATTTACGATATAATCAGCACTGATCTGCTGTGCCAGAAGTTCAGGAAGAGGGAGAGGAAGAAGAGAAAAAAAAGAAAGAAAGAAGACTAGAATAGGAAGATGAAGATGAGGAAGGGGCTGTTAGTTTTCAAAATTCATTAGAAGATTCAATAGATTTAAATTATCACAGATATTGCTGAATACAGACAATGCACATTCTTACGACAGTGAACAAGAGGTCTAATAGGTTGGCATGGGCAAAGTATACCTATCTTGCTCATGGCTCTGAAAACCAGCCTTACATTGTCTGATCTATGTCACTTTGACTTGGTAGGAGTATTCACAGATAAGGTTCTAGTTATCCTATGCCCAATTTTCTAATAGCGTATGGATATGGAATTGTCCGTATTCAACAAATAGTGTTAGTGCCAAAGTGTCAGATGACCAACATGAGTACATATGTTGATGAAGGGCCCATGTATCAATGTAGCCATTTAGGCAATATAGATGCCTGCCTTGTCTGTACTAGGTGAGACTGACTTCAATATTTACAACTAG
The DNA here is from genome assembly GCA_038050645.1 of Hedychium gardnerianum. Classification (NCBI taxonomy): domain Eukaryota; kingdom Viridiplantae; phylum Streptophyta; class Magnoliopsida; order Zingiberales; family Zingiberaceae; genus Hedychium; species Hedychium gardnerianum. Next base: position 8,835 of record JBBUKS010046519.1, read on the forward strand.
ATAATATTAAGAAAATTGACTAGTATTAGGGTGTGTGCAGTTTCTGAAAATAATTTTTAGTATTCACTATTCAGACATGCGAAGGATGAATTTGGAGAACCTTCACACTATACTCCTAGCTACTTGGTTATTAGGCAACTGCAGAACTTGTTTGTCAATATTTGTAATTTTTCGTTAAACATTCCAGGGAGATTCTGTATCTTTTTGGAAATCTTTTGAAAGTAATGGATTTTTATATCATATCCATTTAGGAATTCTTTACTATCTGCACGGCTTCTGTATACTTCTACAGTAAGTCATAAATAATCTCCTATTTAGTGGATTGATAAGCATCGATGTGAATCTTTCTGTTCTTGTGTCATTAATCTCAGCTGCACACCTTGTTCCATTGGAGATGCCAGAATTAGCCAGTTTGACTGCCAGGTAATACTTGCTACTTTCATTTTGATAACTACCTATGACCAGCAATCTTGGTGAAATTTGCAATTTTCCAAGTATTTCGTACTACAACCTCTTCTCCTTTGGTTCTTTTCCTTAGTGTTTAGGTATGACATTGTATCATCATTAGCTGTAAATGGCCTATCGTCTGTTAATGCTCTGCTGGCACTCTTTCGCAGAGGCATTGAGAAGATGGCCTGGGATGCTTCAGGAGAACGCTTAGCACTGTCATTCAAAGATGGCGATGAAATGTACAATGGTTTGATTGCTATATATGACACTAGGACAACACCTCTTGTCTCTGCTTCATTAGTGTTAGTCCTCTCTACTCGGAGCATTATTGCTATGATTTCTACACCAGTCTCTAATGCATATAAATTAATTGTCAAATCAGGGGCTTCATTAGAGGGCCAGGTGAAAAACCAAAGCCCCTTGCATTTGCTTTCCACAAGTTCAAGCAAGGGCCAATTCTGTCTGTGGTAGGTTCTCCCCCATCTTTAGTACATTTCTGTTTGTTAATCAATGATCACACTCCTCAATATGCGTACTAATATTAAATCTGTGGATTTCAGTGCTGGAGCAGCGGATGGTGTTGCACATATCCTCTCATTATTCGTTCTCATATTCTTCTTTGATCATCAGGGTAAATATCTGCCATCTCTCAGCCAAAATAACTAAATTGCTTTTCACTTTTACTTAAGAAGTCCCGTGGAGTTAAGTTATCAGTAACAAGCATTTACATACCTAAGGGGATTCAGTTTATCACGAACACAATTTGTATCCCAATTGCCTCATGTGACAAGCTAATTTGAGATATGGATGTTGTGCATTCTGATGTATTTATGATGAACATTCACATTGCTAATTTGTGACAAGCTACTTTGAGATATGGATGTTGCCTCATGTGAAAAGTCGTTGGACTCGATGATATTCCGATAGAGGTATGAAAATGCCTAGGGAAACAAGATATTGCATGACTTACAAAATTATTTAATATGATATTGAAAATGAAAAAAATATCTGATCAATGGAGGATAAGTACTCTAGTTCTCT
>JBBUKS010046530.1:0-10325 GCA_038050645.1 Hedychium gardnerianum
AGTTATGTTTGATTGAATGTGTGTGTGAAATGTATACATGTGGATGTGAAGGATTGTCACCATGTAGAGGAGATTGCTCTAGATTATATGACCGGGGAGCCCTTAGTGATAGAGGGTAGTCCTTTAATCGGACTTTCTAGAGTCATCACCTTGAATTGGGGCTAATTCTCCATAAGGGATTAGCTAATTAGAGTTTAATGGGTTTTCACCATTTCAATATTAGGAAGTGACTTGTATAATCTAAACTGTATGACCGAAGAGCCCTTAGTGACAGAGGGTAGACCTTTAACCAGACTTTCTATGTTACCTCTTCTACTTAATAGCATTGGAAGAAAATGATGTAAGCACTCCGGTGTAACCTTCACGGGTTCTTACCGATAATTTGGTTAGAATCCCTACAAGATTGTAAACATGGAAGTAAGGAGATGTACAATCCATAGAATTATTAACTAGCATCATAATGAAACCTAAGTCTTAAGATCGCCTTCCCCAAACCATCTTATCGCTTAACAACCAACTTCTCTCATCTCAGACCTCTCTCTCTCTCTCTCTCTCTCTCTCTCTCTCTCTCTCTCTCTCTCAACATCTAGTTCTTAAGCTTTCACAACCAATTTTGATTATTTAGATAACTTATTTTGTGGACTCATTAGTGCTCAATCAATAGTTCCTGAAGATCGATATTTTATTACTTAACGACTTTACCGTGCAGTGAGACGAATAGCCGTCCAATTAGGGTGCAAGCTATTTGGATTAGAGATTCTCCATGGTAGTTCAAAGATTGATATTGATACTTGTGTGGCGATGAAAATGATTTGTCAGGAAGAGAGAGAGTATGACTTTGTTAGGAATAATAGATTCACTCTTCTCCTACCTAACCCGAATGCACTACAATTAGAAATCCCGCTAACTAGATTGTCAAGTACATTGCACCCGAACACGCCCCCACTCCTGAAGACCAATTAGAACCCTCTTCTTCTAGACACGAGCCTAGTAGACACTCATTCGCTTATGGCGATACGGGTTATTCTATATTTGATTTTTTTGATTTTCGTGCTTCCTTGTATACTCTTCATGAGGAGCATGCTACCCACCAACAATTGTTGGAAGGGCATATTGCTATAACTCAAGGTTAGTACAAATAAGTACAGGAGCATTTTAAGAAGACTGAGGAGTTTCAGGACCATGTATCTGATTTCTTTGATCATCAGTACCGGGAGTGGGCAAGGGAGGTGGAATTTAGACAATCATTGGATGTGACGAGATAGAAGGTTGCTAATCTTTATCAATATCATGAGCATCTTGGCAACAACCTGCCCCATGTACCCATATTTTCTCCTGGACCTCGTCCACCCTATTGAATTTCTCTTCATTGGGATAATGAAATGTCCAAGTCTAGGGGGTTGTACATATGTACATATTCTTGTTGCTGCATTTGTTTCAGTTTCTTGTTTCTACATTTGTTTCAGATTTGTTTTTGCATGTTTGAGTTAGTTTGTTTTAATTCTAAGTTATTTCTGTGGCATGTCAGTTGCATCATCATCATATTATAGCATGACTTGTCCCTCTTGCAAAAATACTAGCACGTTTGTTCTAGATTTTCATGTTGTTGTGATTTATGTGCTAGTATGTTTAGTGATCTACTTTTTCCTATCCATAGTTGCATGAAGTGAGCTTTGTTTTCATTGAATGAGTTTGAGAATTTTAGGATCTCTCTACACTTTGCTATATTTTGATGGTAGAAAATTCTAAAAATAGTCATGATTCATAGAACCACTAGTACTTGTGCTTCTAAGATGATTTCTCAATTATATTTTGGTTACTGGATTCACTCGGATTATGTCAGCTCATTTGGAAAAAATCAAGAACCCTACACTTGTGTTAGTGCTTCATCTTATAATCACCATTGGTCTTAGTGCTTCATTTCATAAGCACCAAAATAAAATTTTAAAAAAAATGAATGAATAAGGGATAAAAAAAAGTTGTCATGAGTGAAAACTAATAAGTTACCTCTTTGGGATCGAGTTAGGTTACTGGAGAAATAACTATTATGTTTCTCTTAATTCTAAGCTATCCTTTGAAAGCTTGTGTAGTTTGAGAAAGATGAGCCATATGTGTTGCAGGTAAGTGCCTATGACCAGAGGCATAAGGAACATGATTAGATGATGACTTGACTAGGCTTGGAGATTGACACTTGAAAGGTTAAGTCACTCATCGCACCGAGCACGGTGAACTTTTACTTAGGTCATTCTCAGACAAATCTTGTATCATGCTCATCAATGAGATTATATGATAGGATTAACCCAACACATTAGGGATTATGATGCACCATATTGCCACATAAGTCTAGATTGCAAGTTTTTGCATAAGAACAAGCAAAGGTTTAAGTCTAGGGGTGTGATATGCATAAATTATATATGTTTTTAGGCATTATTTATTACACATCTACTTGTATTTCACTGAGTATGATCTACATTATCGCACCCTATCTCATATTATTGTCATGCTTTTACTCCTTCAGTTCGGAGATCTGATTTCTTTGTATTTTGATTGACAGGACACCATTTGGAGCTAAAATGGACATTGGAGCAACATTGGGGAAAAATCCAGCAAGCATAGTCGTGCCTCATTTGGCTAAGACAAGGTCGTGCCTCACAGGCACGGTCATGTCTCCCAAGGGACCTGAGCTAGATTTCTAGCAAGCCCCATGACACGGTCATGCCCCTTAGGCACGGTCATGCCTCTTCAGAAGCTCCCCTTAGCAATTCCAAAAGCTTACATGGGAAGGTCGTGCCTTTGGGCACGGCCTGCCTCTTTTCAAGTCATGCAACTTAAGATATCAACAACAATCATGGTCAGGTCGTGCCCAAAGGCACAACCGTGTCTATTTTCATTGTGTTTCCCACGGCCAGGCCGTGACCCTTGGGCACGATCGTGCCTTTTTCCTGGAACTTCTCATGGCATGGTTGTACCTATGAGGCACGACCGTGTGGTGAGGTGACTTGGCCATGGGACCTATAAAAAGGGCTCAAGATCCCCTTTTCAAGGGAAGAAAAGGTTTCCTCTTTGAGAGAACCTACGAGGTTCATTTCCTAGCCGATTTCAATGATCCGTCCACCTCTGGAGCTTGGATTTCATCCCGAAAACTCGCATCCTCTTGATAAGCATCTCTTCCTCTCTATTCTTTGATTGGATTGTTAGAATACTTATTTTCATGTCTTCAGTTTGTTTTCTCCTTTCTATGGACTAGATCCCTTAGATTCTTGGATGTAGGGAGTAGTTTTGATGTGATGTTAATGTATAAACTATGGATTTGTCAATTTCCTTATTCAATGATATGCTTATGACTTGTTCTATATGTGTTGTGTCTTGTTTGTATTTGAATGAATGTGTGTTTGAAGTGTATGCATATAGATGTGAAGGATTAGTCATCATGTAGAGGAAAGGCTTTAGATTTTATGACCAGGAAGCCCTTAGTGACAAAGGATAATCCTTTAACCAGACTTTCTAAAGTCATCGCCTTGAAATGGGGACCAATTCTCCACAAGGGATTAACTAATTAGTGTTTAATGGGTTTACATCAATTTAATGCTAGGAAGTTACTTGTGTAATCTAGATTGTATGATCAGGGAGCCTTTAGTGACAGAGGATAATCCTTTAACCGGACTTTCTATATTACCTCTTCTACTTAATAACATTGAATGAATAATGGTGTAAACACTCTGGTGTTACCGGTAATTTGATTAGATTCCCTACAAGTACGTAAAGATGAAAGGTAAGGGAACGAACAATCCATAGTACATCAACTAGCATCATAATGAAATCGAAATCCTAGGATCACCTTCCCAAATCATTTCCTCTCTTAACAACCAACCTATCTCACTAGACCTATCAACCTCTCTCTAACTCTCTCTCTCTCTTGAGCTCTAGTTCACAAGCTTTCACTTGAACTTCATTTGTTTAGATTACTTATTTTGCGGACTCACTAGTACTCAGTCAACAATTCCTGAGGATTAATATTTTTTATTACTTGACGACATAGCTGTGCACTTGCAGTGAGACTATAGATGGGCTACCACAAACACTGCAGATGTACTCTGTTTGCTCAGTACCCGAATTATAAGTTTTATTGAAGCCTCCAAATTGTCGAGAATACAGATCCATGGTTACACAAAAATAAATTTCCTAGTCTCACCTGAAACAATAGCAATAAAATCACCAGACACAGAGAGTAATCATGACATAACACATAGATATCGAAGATATAAAATAATCAAGACACCCAACAAATTTTAGATCAAATTTTCTCCTGAAAAAGAAAGTTTTTCTATGAAAAGAAAAATAATGCAAATACTGAAAAAGAAAAAGTGTCTAGATTAATCAATTCACTAATCAATCAATATTAATGTGGTAAATTGTAAGTGCACGATTATGTTGTCAAGTAATAAAATATTGATCCTTAGTAAATGATGATTTAGCAATAGATGAAGGTGCAAGATTAATTATCTAGGTGATCAGAAGTTACTTGAAGTCACCGACGAAAGAGAGAGACAGAGACAGACAGAGAGATCACTGAGAGAAGTTGGCTTAGGGGGATGATTCTAGAATTTAGATTTCATTATGATGCTAGTTAATGTCCTAAGTACATGTTCACCTCCTTACCCTCCATGTTTACTATCTTGTAGGGATTCTAACTACATTACCGGTGTGAACCCCTAAAGGTTATACTGGAGTGCCTAACCCAAGTTCGATGATAGTGAGTAAGATTAATACGTTAGGATGTCCTACTTAAGGGCTACCTTCTGTCGCCAAAGGTCCCTAGTTCCCCTATCACAGAGGGATCCATAGTACATCTAGATTATCCACCCTTCTTCCTAACACCAAATTGGGGTAAACTCATTAATCCCTTTGTTAGATAATCTCTTGTAGGGAAGTAGCCCCCTTTCAAGGTGATGACTCTAGAAAGTTCACTTAAAGGATTACCCACTATCACTAGAGCTAACCTATGTACAAAGCTCCCCCAAACTTGGACATTTCATTGTCCCAATGAAAACTACACTAATAAGGTGGAGGAGGAAGATTGGGGAAACCCGAAAATCCAAGAAAATCCAAAAACCAATACTTTGTTTTGTGTAAATGTTAATGGTATTTGTAGATAGTATATATTTCCTTGCTCATTATTCGCATTAAACCCCAATTAACTTCAAGTCTATTCCATTCATTCTTTTGATGCTGAATAAAACTAGAAGCCAAATTGAATAATTCCACCTCTCTCTGAAAGTGTTGCCAGACAAGTTGGAATTGATCATCTGACATAATACGATAGTTCTCTAAAATATTTGTACACTCAGTATGGTCGGTATGAAGAGTAGCTAGAGTAGTGTGTAACTCAAAAAAATCAAAATGTGAACCAATAGAAGAATCAAGAGCAAAAGCACGTCTAGCAGGGTCAGAACTAGAGGGAGCATGGCCACTAGAAGAAACATGGCTAGATCGTTCTATAGGAGAAGGAACAGGATGATGACTTATGTTCATTATTAACCAATTTTCTTTGTTATGGATGGTGGTTAATTCATAGTTTGGTAAACGTAGGGGGAAGCTATTCTTTAGAAATAAGACTAAACCCACTTCCATCCCTACAAATCATGCATAATGCTAGACAAGAATTAATATCAATCCAAGGGTTACCAATCAAAACCTCCAATTCCTCCAAATCATGGACAAGCCACCCAAAATGATAGTTCCTAAAGAATGGGATTTTTCTATTTTTACTAGGTGTCGAATAAAGTGAAATCTCGTATCAATGTTCACCTCTTCAATCATAGCCCACAAATAAAGCAATTCACTCTGACGTAAAACCCCTTCACTGTCACCTCATCCAAATATCGTATTTCTCATAACTTGGTGGAGGTAGCGGAAAATAGGATTTATAAGAGAGGTAACTTTAGAAATAGAGGACTGAAATTTACCATCTCCACCAAGTTCACTCCATATATAGGTACTATGAAAATTCCTAAGAATGTTCCTTTGTCCTCCATATGGTAAGTCATAGCACAAATTAAATTCTTCGAATGACCATTCATAATCAACATTGAACATACAAAAAGAAAACATTCCTACTCCATAAAAATCTTTTATATCTATAGAACTTAAAATTTTCAAGCAAATTCTAGGGTAAGTGGGGAAGTTTATGTTCATAAAATCAGTCCATCCTAGTTTGTTAATCAACCATTCAACATCATCTCTTAAACCTAAGGTAGACAAAGTATCATAATCAAGATACTTAATACAAACAATTTGACGCTTGACCAAAGTATCAAAACAAGATTTTTTGTTCTTCATTACCGAAGATAATTCCAAGAGTATTGTCATTACCTATGGAGGGTGCCTTTGGTTTTTCTTTGTCCAAAGATTTTCCCACACCCTTGACTTTAGAAGTTTTGTTCTTGTGCTTCAACATCTTGATGTATAAAGAGAATAAGAGTCTTTAGAAGGGGGAGAGGGAGGAAGAATCTAAGGGTTTCTTTTTGGAAAGAGGATTTTGAAAGGGGAGTTGAAGGAGGAAAAAGGAAAGAATGAGGAACACTAGGGTTTGAGAGAGAGTGGGGAAGAGTTAGCTTTTGCTTAGGAAGGAGGAGAAAGAAGGGAGACGATGAAAAGAGGGGCATAGTCATGTCTTTTTGAAAGACACTTCTTTGTTGTAGGGTTTTAACCCCTCTGCCAAGGTCATCACACGTCCATGACAAAATTGCACAACCGCCCTGTATCAGGCTTGGTTAGCTAGGTCCTGCGAGGCACAGCCATGCCAAAATGGCATGGCCTAACTGTGTCAGCCTCGGGAGACTCTAGAGAAAAGGCATGACCGTGCCCTAAAGGCATGGCCCTACCGTGTCAGACGGGACCAAGAAAGGAAAACTATGAGAAGGGTACGGTCATGCCAAAATGGCATGGCCTGCCCGTGTCGGTCTCATCTTGCTCCAGCACAAAAGGCATGGTCGTACCCTTTTTGGGCATAACCTACTTTCCTTTGTTTTCCCAACTTCTTCCAAACCCGTGGCAATCGCCATGTCAGGTTCGAAGAGATTCTTGGTCCTGAAAAAAAAAACTTATAAAAACAAAAACAAAAAATGAAGAGATTGAAGAACAAGAAAAGAACCCTTGGGTTGCCTCACAAGAAGTGCACGTTTAAGGTCACGAGCTTGACCCCTATGCTCAATTCGGAGGATGAGGCTCAAGGTAATCTTGCTTTTCTTTTTCTTCAAAAGGTACCCCAAGAAAGTATCTTTTCAATCTCTAGCCATTTACTTTGAAAAGTCACGTCTCCTTGAGCCAAATGTCCACTACTCCATATTGATATACCTTTTGAATCTTGTAAGGTCTAGACCACTGTGATTTTAATTTTCTAGGGAAAAGTCTTAACCTTGAATTAAATAGCAGTACAAGATCCCCTTCATGGGATTCCCTTCACATAATATGTTTGTTGTGCCATCTTTTCATTCTTTCCTTGTAAGTCTTCGCATGCTCATAAGCATTCATCCTTAGTTCATCTAGTTCACTAATTTGAAGTTTTCTCTTTTCTCCTATTATTTTCAAATTGAAGTTGAGTCATTGAATTGACCAATAAGCTCTGTGTTCCAATTCTACTAGAAGATGACAAGGCTTGCCGTAAATCAAACAAAATGGTGTCATTCCAATTAAAGTTTTATAAGATATTCAGTAGGCCCAAAGAGTGTCATCCAACTTTTGAGACCAATCTTTTCTTGATATGGAAACTATTTTCTCTAATATACTCTTGATCTCCCTATTTGAAATATATACCTGTCCACTTGTCTGCGGAAGGTATGGCCTTACAATTTTATGGCTTACCCCGTACTTCTTAAGTAATTTCTCAAATTATCTTTTGATGAAGTGGGATCCTCCATCACTGATAACTTCTCTAGGAACTCCAAATCTGGGGAAAATAATTTTCTTGAACAACTTAATGATGATTTTGTTATATTTAAGAGGTATCCTAAGGCAATCACCTTAGATAATGTACTATTTATTGGATAAATAAAATCATTGTACATTCTCTATGTATCTGATTGGATCTTAAACATAATTAATGAAGTCCACAATACAATGCATAGCATGAGAGAAATTGTGATTGAATCACAATTAGTGGGTATCTCTTCATGTGTAATTATGTTTGTATTAAAATATTTCCTAGTTGATGAATTGATGAGATTAAACATCATCGATCCTATAAGACTAGCATATTTTAGACTCCTTGTTTTAACCAAGCAGCCAATCCTAGCTGGATGAAAACATTGGGATGTTGAGAGTTAACATATGGATGTTGGTTAAAGGTAACTAGTTTATCGAATGTGACTTGTCTTGAGACTTCATGTGGTTCTATACATGTCTATGGAGATCTCATTGCAGCTCGAGTGCAAGTTTCCTTCGACTTAAGGTATTCAAGTCATCTTGGTCATAGAGACTTAAACTTTGACATCTTAAGCAAGCACCTCCATGGAGGTGAGGCCCGGGATGATTGGGTAAATATGAAAAGATATTTATCGGAACAGAATAGCAGTGGGCTACGTCTTTTGAAGATGAATTAGACCCCCTTTGGTTTAATTATAAACTAAATTGGTTTGATTTTAATTAAAAGAGTTTTGGTTATTGAACCAAGGTGGTTTGATTTTGAACCAACATGGTTTGGTCTTGAACCAAACTTAAGGCTAATGGTTTGGATTTGGGGTTAGCGGATACAGGTTTGGATTTTTGGTTAGCGGATATGGATTTGGATTTACTAATCAAAATCGTTAAGAGACCTATAAATAGATCTAGGTTGAAGAGAAATAGAAGAACTCTTGGATTAGAAGTCTAAGTGTTAGATTGTGGATCCCCTCTTCTTGTCGTCGACCACAAAGAGAAGAGTTCTCCTTGTGCTGTCGTCCAACCACCATCGTCGGTCAGCAACCACTCCCGCCAGCCAGTAGCCCCACCGGTCAGCAGGATGCTAGAGCAGCGCTCTCCGGCCAAGAGCCACCATCCATCCCTGTTCTGACCTCCCAAGCCCTGTTCTAATGAGAATTTATTGTTGTCGGAACCCCAACGCCTCAGGGTACGATGTCCCTAGACAATAGCGACCTCTCAGAAGCCGAATAATAACAAAAAGGCTCCGGACAATAGCCTTTTCGCCCAGATAGCAGCCTCTTCTGTTGCTCGTCTCCCTTTCTTTGTGTCGTCAAGTTGCCCTCGCCACTGGACACAAAGTCGAGCCATGACTATCTCTCGGATTCATCATCTCCCTCATTTAGCTAGTACCTAATCGGAGATGAAAACTTATGGATTAGCAAAGCCATCTCGACGATATCTCAGCGTGGATATTGATAGAGGCAACCTTTCAAAGGTTACAAGTTGATGTCCTTCTCACTTCACGTCATCCAACAGGTATAATTTATTTATGTAATTTATTTCTGCAATTATGTCTACACATGTGTGTATCATGTATGTGTATGATGCGCGTGTTGTAATAATTTAATTTATTATTATGCTTTCGCTGCTTGTTTTGGAAAATAAAATTTTAAAACACGCATAAAGACACCCAACATGTTTTGGCATCACAAGTTGGAGATGTTATAGCCTCCACCCATTTTGAAACATAGTCTACAACAACTAAGATATAATTATTTCCATTTGATGAAAGAAATGGCCTCATATAGTCAGTTCCCCAAACATCAAAGATCTCAACTTCAAGGATGTTGTTCAAGGGCATCTCCTGTCACTTAGAGATATTGTCTGTCTTCTGGAAGTGATCACAAGATAATATGTATTCACTTGCATCCTTTAACAAATGAGACCAAAAGAATCTAGCTTTTCGAATTTTAGTTGTAGTTTTTATACTTCTTGAATGACCTTCATATGACAATGAATGGCAATGGTGAAGGATATCTCTAGTTTCGTCTTCGGGTGCACATCTTCGGTAAATTGCATCAGCATATTTTTTGTACAATAAGGGTTCATCCCACACATAATAGTTGACATCTGCCAAGAACTTCTTCTTCTACTAGAAGGTGAGACTTGGAGGCATAATTTTGCAGACTAGATAATTCACGAAGTCTGCATACCATAGGACACACAGATTATTGATGGATAAAAGGTGTTCATCTGGAAAAGAATCATTAATGGTGTAAGGAATTCTAGGGCGCTAAACACGCAAATGCGCAGCGGAAAGCGCTAGATCCTTTGCCACCGGATCCGTGAGAAGATAAAATATTTACATATTCTAGGTTTTCTTCTAGATCTATACTAGATCTACATGATAGAGAATATACCTTTGA
>JBBUKS010046559.1:0-10324 GCA_038050645.1 Hedychium gardnerianum
ACACAATCTCACATCTCCTTATCATAGATGTAGATATGTTTTTATACAAGAACAACTACTACCACTAATTATTACCATAATTCTTAACCTCCTGCTACAACCATTACAATTCATCATCAATAAACCTTTACTTGTATAGATTGTGGCCTCGGCTGGCGGTGGGGTAGCCGGAGCAGGTCGGTATAGACCTAAAAGTGGGCCGACAGTAGTTGGATGGAACAGGGCATCCACACTACTGTGGCGGTTGCTGATCAAAACTAGAAGAGGCTGTATCAAGAGGATCAAAAACTCATTAGCCATCAATCCAAACTACAATCAATCAACTAATAACTCCAAGCTACTAACACAACCCAAACCGAGTGCCCTACAACCTTACCTCATGGTGGCAGCAACCGAAGTTGGCTAGCAGGGATCGAAAGTTGATCCGATAGTAGGGGCTAGGGTCGGCAATGTTGGTCAGAAATGATCTGAGATTGTGGATTGGCCTGGATAGGATGCTTTATATCAAATTAGGCTAGAGGAGAAATAATCCAGAAACAGTGGCCGACAAATTCATTTTGACCAAAGCAAGAAGAACAATCAGAACTCATCGGGACAGATTTGAGAGAGCTGACACCTGATCGAAACCCAATCCAGCCGGTTGTTGGAATGGCTGCAAGAGGCTAGGGCTTGACACCCACTGCGGAGATGGAGTGGATCGAGGCTTGGCCAGAGTAGTAGAGCCATTGACACCTCTAAATCGAGGTTGATCTACAACAAGGACACAGATTCCAAGGCTAGCCGCAACTATGAATCCAGATTCCAGGGCAAAACCAACCGACGATGAGAGGCGGTGACGACTGCAGATCGGGCCTGGACAACGGTGAGTAAGGGAGGAGGAGATGGAAGATGACAACAATCTGGTTATGTATAGTTGGTCGGCGGCAGCTGCAAATCGGGCTTGACCGACGACGATGGAGCGAATCGGGAGGAGTGGTGATGGAGCGGATCGGGAGGAGCGGCGCCTGCGGTCTCGGGGAGAAGAAGGAATCACAATTTTTGTTTAGTGGAGAAGATGAGCGCTCGAGTAAAATTATAAGGGAAAAGATAAAGTAAACTTAAGATTTTAAAATTAAACCCTAAGTTAATTCTTTATCAACTCCTCGTTTAAATAGAAACATCTTTAAATAATTCATATAAATTGAGTTTACCCCCAATTTTTTTCAAAATCTTTTATAATCTTATTCCTCAGTCAATGCCCATTATTTTATAAATTTTTAATTGTCATATTTACAAAGTTGATATGAACCTCATTTTTTGATGTATGTCAAAGGGGAAGAGATATGTGTTCAAGGGGAGAGTATAAATTGAGGAGGAGCTCATTTTACACTTACTCTGAATTATTTAAACTTAACTCTGAACCTGAATTGCCAAACATCAAAAAGGGAGAGATTGTTGGTGCATGGAGCACCAGAATCAAACCTATATTTTGATGTTGTCAATGGTTCAAAGTTCACTCTTATTATTAATTGATGAACTAATCTAGTGTGCAAGATCTCAACTCTGAAAGCCCTAATAGGTCTAGAGGACCCGATACTAGGCAAGGAAGTCCAGATGGGTCAAGAGGACCTGACATATGGAAGGAGGATTCGATAGGTCTGGAGGACCTGATATTTAATCAAGTGGAAGACCTTGAAGGCCGATTCGATGCTGAGGAAAGTCCAAACAGGTCTGGAGGACCCGATGTTTAGCAGGTGAGTTGAGGTAAGCACTTGGAGTTAGTGAGTGAGGTCGTGTCCCAGTGGGACAAACCTTAGGCGCTGAGCTGATCCAACTGAAGAAACCAACAGAGGATTCTAAGTTGAGATCAAGATAGGCCGAACTGTCCTATTCATGCATACTTATATTTGATCTAACCTTTATTTTTGCAGGATTGTTACTATTATTATATTTCCTGTGCTAACTTTGTTTGCAGATAAAACTTAGGTTTGGTCGACTGAATAGGAGGTTCAGTTGACCGATCAGACCAGATCAGCAGAGAAAATAACAGAGGCTATATACTTGGAAAGACTGGGATTAGTCGACTTATCCAAGTGATCAGTCGACTGAACAATGAAGGAAATAAATAGTTGTCAGATCGAATCAACGCAAAAAAGGTAAACACAAGGATCAGTCAACTGATAATCTTTATCAGTCGACCGATCAAGCATGATTTCCGAGATCGAATGAATCGGATCAGAGCAAAGAAGGAAGGGCGCGGGTTCAGTCGATCGATAGGAGGATCAGTCGACCGAAAAGATCAATCGACTGATTAGTTTTTATGTCGACTGAACACAGCCTATAAAAGAAGCCCTCGGGGTCTGAGCTGACAACAACTTTCCTGTGTGCTTCATTCTATTTCGGATACTACTGCTCGTACAATCTACTGCTACTGCATCAAGAGACAATCCGACAACCTACGCTGAAGTTTAATCTTTATTGTCGGTATATTTTTTTCCGTACTTGCATTTTACTTGTAATCTGCATACCTGTACTATCTTTATTCCTCAGAAGAACTACTTTAGTGGATTAACCCATCAATACAATCCAAAGGGTCGTGGGTTCTTGGAGTTGGAGTCGGCTGAGCTCCGAACTAAGTAAAAAGGAGTATGCCTTTTTTGTTTTTGTTTTCCACTGCTACTTTGAGTTACGTAAAAAGAAAAGATTTTCGAACGAGATTCATTCCCCTCCCCCTCTCTCGCGTCTCCAACGATCCAACACAATGCAATGTACACAACTAAATCTATCAAGATATATGAATCGTAATACGTGCCACACACATGTTTACATGCACAAATCAGACATATACTATAATCACCAGTATGATACCTCACCTACAACACACATCACCTACGTGTTTACATCTACAATCAAATGCATACAACAATGATGAAAATATGTAAGACACACATCACACACGTGACCATACTTCAATTAAGACTATGCAGCAATGAATATTAAGGGTACACGTCATACACGTGCCCACAACTACATAACATGAATCTACAAAATCTAGCATATACATATAGTTACACGCCACACGTGTGTCTAACAACTTCATGATTACACAATCCTAAGCTTGTTCCTATTGTGTACAGCACACACGTGTACACACTAAAGGATATGAAATCATAGAGACTGCAAAGACTGCATAGATATAAATAGAGCATCTCAAGTACAAGCAAGAAAGTATCAAAACTCAGGTAGCATACGAATAGAGTCAAGGTATATACAACTACTATATCAATTAGAATATATTATGCACTAAGATCAATAACTATAAATGAGAGCAAGGGAAGAAATACCCTCCTTAAAGTCGTAGAGTGTCAAATATTCTCAGATTCGACGCTCCGTCTCGTATCTGGATCCTATAAATAGATATGCGAAAACTAATAAACTATTAACACAATACTTGTATTAAACTTACCAGCAACATTATATGGATTAAATATCTAATTAATGGATCGAATGAAACAAATTTAGATTTTAGAGATTCGCTACCCTAATCCATTTAACAAATCTCTTAAACCACATATCATTCCACATATAAATTTCTTATCCATTAATTACATACAAACCCTAGAAGTTAGGTCTAATATCTTATTATCAAGTATATGAACTCAAATTCACTTGTGGGTTTGTTATCCCAATCTGATTAACAAGACCTCCACATAAGGTAATCATCTCGCCCAATTGATACCATCTTCACATATAAGACAATCAAATAACAAGATATATGAACATGAGAACTCTTTAACTTCACAACCTAATCAAAGATGGTATTCCAAGAGATCATGTACATTAGCCCTTTAGTTCAATTCAAGCATACCAACTTGTAGACATGCAAGAAGCAACATAGCTATATCATTCCAAATCTGAGTTCAAATCCAATCTATACATAAGGTTATCATTTAACCTAATTGGTACTAAATTCAAGTATGAGAAACCTAAACAGTCATATATCAATCAAGGTTAATCACCCGAAATTAACTTTAACAAAACTCTTACTCTATGGTTCCTCCACCAATTTTTTTTTTGTACAACAGAAGAAGAAAATTCACGCCTACAAGCTGATAAGGCTTTAAACTTGGCTCAAAATCAGATTCCTCACAAGAAAAAAGAGCATCAATATCTTCCCGAGTGACAATCCTGCACGAAAAAACTTCAACTTCAGCATAACTATCGAAATTGGAAATGGAGAAACCATAAAGATCCACCCCTTAGGGATGATGATATCTTGCCACACTTGCGGAGAGCTCGACCAAGAACGTCCACCTCTTCTACTTCTAGGTCTTCCTATAAGTTCGTTGTTTCCTCCTCCACGATGTATGCTTTATCCCCTGACCATGAGATCTCCTCGAAGATGCGCCTCATATGATCAGATCAGGAAGAGAGTGGTTGGGATCAGGGAAGAAGAGAAGGAGAGGGGCGGCAACTTACTCGGCACCGTCGACGAGGGTTAGGGTGGCAGTGGATCATTAGGTGGCTGAAAGTTAGGAGATCGATCGGCTTCCTCGATAGTCCCTTCCATGGCAGACCGACCGGTGGTGTCGGGTCGGAGGAGGGAGAAGGACGACTGTGAATTGATAGGGGCAACGCCAGTGGTTGTAGTGGCCGAAGCTAAGGGAGGAGAAGAATCGGGGAACTAGTCGGGGGTGGAAATCAAGGAAGAAGGAGGCGAGGGGATTGCTTGAGGCTATTGGAAATCAGTGACTGCTCGAGGTTGACCGGCGGCACCTCTGTGGGCGGCGTGGAGGAGGAGATCGACGATGAGGGCAGTGGTGTCCGCAGCGGCTACGGGCTGGGTACGACAACTACAGCCTGGCCACCTGCATCTGGCCGAGTGGTCGAAGAAGAGCGAGGCAGCGACGGCTGCGTGGTGGAGAGGGAGAGATCGAGCAGTAGGGGTGAGTGGTCGGCGGCTGGGTTCGGGAGATAGGAGAAGAGATGAATGAATAGGTTAGGAAATTAAAACTTAGGTTTATATAATTCAACTTAGGTTAATTAAAACAATCAACTCCCACTTAATTGATATTTCAAATAGGCTTTCCAAAAACTTATTATTTATATCCCATCAAAGTCTTTATATTAGCTCTAATTAAATCTAGAAAAAATCCTAGAAAATTCTATAGCTTATTCCTCGATTAACACCCATTATTTAATTTTTTTTATTTACCATATTTAACATTCTCCCCCACTAATAAAAATTTGGTCCCCAAATTTACTATTCAGGTGTGGTAACCACAATAGCATAGTCAATCAGTTTAAGCACCAAAGAAACTACACGCACCTTAAGTAAACAGGTGAGAGTATCGAGCTTGGATCTCATCCTCAAGCTCTCAGGTTGCCTACTCATCAGTATGATGTTGTCATCCAACCTTGATCAGTTGAATAATTTTTGTTCCACAATTGACGCTCCTTGTGATCCAGAATCCACACATGAATCTCTTCATAGGTTGCATCAATCTAGAGTGGAATCAACACATCCCTAAGAATGTGAGTAGGGTCCGGCACAACCTTCCTCGACATGGATACATAAACACATTATGTACCCCCTTGCAAGGGTTGATGGTAGTGCCAACGGATAGGTTACTCCACCTATCATCTCCAGTATCTAAAAGAGTCTGATATAACGAAGAGTCAACTTGCCCTTCAGACCAAAACTTTTAACCCCTTTAATGGGTGAAACCCGCAGAAACACATAATTATCTACGAAAAACTCCAGAGTTCTCCTTCTCTGGCCTACATAACTCTTTTGTCTATTCTAAGCTTCCGACATCCTCCTTCTGATGCATATCAACTCTACATCATGTTGAATGCTCTGTGGCCCCAACATTTGTGGTTCGCCAATCTCTTCCCATAAGGTAGGAGATCGACAAGCTCTATCATGCAAAGCCTCAAACAACACCATCTGAATCGTAGATTGATAGTTTTTGTTGTACGTGAATTCCACTAGGTGTAAATGATCTTCCTAGCTGCCTCCGAAATCCATTATACATGCTCTTAATAGATCCTCAAGTGTTCATATATTGTGCTCTAACTGTCGATTAGTATGTGGATGAAAGGTTGTGCTAAAACAAAGTTTCGTACCCAAGGCCTACTGGAGATTCTGCTAGAATCGTGAGGTGAAACGTGAATCTCTATCCAATATAATACTCAGAGGTATATCGTGAAATCTGATAATCTATCTACAGTATAACTTCGCCAGGCGATCCAAAGAGTCCATCTTACGGATCGGTTGAAAATGTGCAAATTTGATTAATCGATCAGCGATCACCCAAATCGCATCATGTCTGTCTTGGGTAACCCCACAACAAAGTCCATCATAATATGCTCCCATTCCCATTCCCATTCTAATATTCGAATCTTCTGAAGCAACTCTATTGGTCTCTGCTACTCAACCTTCTCTTGCTGGCATACCAGACATCGAGCCACACAAAATTTGCTATCCCTTTTTCATGTCATTCTACCAATAAGAGTGTCTCAAGTCTCTATACATTCGGGTACCACCCGGATGGATCGCAAATCCGGATTAATGTGCTTCCCGAAGTTAGTCCTCTTTAATTGGGTGTGACTCGGATACACATGGTCTTCCGCGAAAAACATAGGATACAATTCTCATCTCATGAAAATTTTGTCTGTTAATCCTGTAACCACTCTGCTACACAGATACCAAAGATACTGATCACTAGCCCGTGCTTCTTTAATTTGTTCCACAATAGGGGACTGAGCAACTATCGATACCGAAATTCCACGCTTTGTCTGTCCTCGTTCTACCAATCCCAACTCTGAGAAACTTTGTATCAAGTCTATAACTGCCGCTTGGTGACTAGCTAGAACCCGATACAGATGATGTCTCCATACTTTCAACGCAAAGATATTAGCTGCTAATTCCAAATCATGAATAGGATAATTTGTCTCATAATCCTTCAACTAACGAGAAGCATATGATACCACCCGCTCATGCTGCATCAGAACTGTGCCCAACCCCTGGAACGATGCATCCGTATAGAGCATATATTTGTCTATCCCCAAAGGGAAGCACGAAAACGGGTGCAGTTGCTAGTCTTTGTTTGATCTCTTGAAAACTTACCTCGCAAACCTCAGTCCAAGTATATTTTACTCCCTTCCTGGTTAGTCAAGTCAACAGTAGAACAATGTTAGAAACATCCTCTACAATCTCCAATAATATCTAGCCAGTCCCAGAAAGATATGAAATTTTTGTACTGTCTTCAGTTGCTCCCAACCAATAACGGCCTCTACTCTCAAGGAATTCACCAATATCCCTCTATTAGAGACAACATGTCTTAGAAATTCCACTAAAAATAGCCAAGATGTACACTTACGAAACTTTGCATAAAGACGTTCTCATCGACATGTCTCCAGATCTATGCGAAGATATTGTTCATGCTCCAACTCTGACCAGGAATGTATTAGAATGTCGTCAATAAAGACAATGAGTCATTTTGTATAGAGTCTTTTATATCGGTGTCGTACCCATAATCAACTCAATCATAAACTCCACTTGTCTTTTCTGGGCAAGCCGAGGAATTCCTGAAATACGTCCAGGCATTCTCGAACTATAGGAACATCCGAGGGCTATGAAGCACCATCTCTCTCATCCTTAATCAATGATTGTAGATATCTCATCATCTTTGATCCCAACGAATTCCCAAGAGGGGTGATCCAAAAGTCGGAAAGTGACTACTCTTGCTCAAGAATCAACAATAGCATAGTGGGTAGTCAACCAATCCATGTCCAGGATGACGTCCAATTCTATCATGACAAGAACCTAAAGATCCACTATCAGTGAATGACTATTGAAGTCCAAGGAGCATCCCCTAACTTCTTGACTAATGGTCAAGACCTCTCCAAATGGCAGAGATACCGCTAAGTCATGTGATCTGAGTGTAAGAATTCTACCAATTCTTACCCAACCATAGTCAATATAATGTCTCTCAAAAGCATCATGAAATAAAATCCCAGTAATGGACTGATCCCAAAAATCGTCTTTTGCATCATCCACCAAGTATCGACTTGGTCTCATTGATGGTATGCAGCTAATGCATCCTTCTTTGCATCAGTGCAGGTCATGTACATGTATGTGCCTCCTTGTTTATCTAATCATGCACGAGCGACCCAATGGTCGTAATCTCTATGAAATAGAGTAAATCAGTCCTTCGCTGACCGAGACAAGACTGATATATGAGTTTTATCCATCACTCAACTAGCAATAGTCTGGGTTGGTAATGTTGGTGGTATTTCTTGAGATTGTAATCTCGGACCTCTCATAGGGGTGTGATGAGCTTGACTCATGCTATCAGACTCAACCTTAGTCGGAACCCAGAAAAAATCACCTCTCGGGCATCAAGTCAAGGTCCCATTGACTCAACAGGTTGTCTCCGTGATCGACCCAGACCACGGCCATGAACAATGGCTGACCTACCTCAAGTCATATCTATTACCAACATCTAGGTAAGAATTAATAGAAATATAGGTTACATATTACACAACTTAACTCCCATAGCTCGGAGATATCCTGTCATTGCCTTGTCCCAAAACTTGAAAAGTCACATCGAGAAAATAAAACACGATATCCAAAACACAAAAATAGGATATCGCAACCTATGGCTCTAATACCAATATATTATCACGCCCCGGAAGTATACATGCCCGTAGATAGGGACGATACTTCCTAGTGACAATTCCATATACAATATGGTATGAGTCCACAAAATTCATGATAAAATACAACCACGCAATATAGGTAATATAAACCAAACAGGGTAAGAAAATATAAGGTCTACCTGACCATGAAAATTCAAAAATATAAGTGTGAGCCAGCCCGAAGTAAATCACCAGAGAAAACCCAAAAGTTCAGATACTACTTAATTATTACAATGCCAATACAATAAATAAATGCAGAAGCAAAAACAAACCAAAGCGGAAAGGAGAAAATTGTAGCTCGATGCAAATGGGACGGCGCGAGCAGCATCCTCCAAGCGACCCAATCAACATAAACATGTTAACCCTGGAAACAATAATGTAAAGCAGGGGTGGTGAGTACAAAAGAGATACTCAGTGGGTATAAGAAGATAGTGCATGAACAATAAAGTATACAGGGATTCAAAGGTATACAGTCTCAAAGGAAGAATACTCACCAACCAAAAGTACGCATGTATGCATCTACTACACCATCACCCTACTCAACTGCACACAGTATCATGAGTAGTAATAAGTAATGAATATCATGGGTACAACATCTCATATGCATGTACCAGTGCAAGTATCAGAATACAATCAACATATGTAGGAGTCACGCTCCACTACAATAAATCACCATTTGTGGGAGCAATGCTCCACTATAATAAATCACTATATGTGAGAGCAATGCTCCACTATAATAAATCACTATATGTGGGAGCAATGCTCTACCACAAGATATACAAATGACCAAGACACCTAGCTCGTTAGCTATGGACTGCATGAGAATCACTCTACCACGTATAGCCACATAGGCAGTCCGAAATGTCAAGGTCCCTGTCTACATGGAAACAACCCTACCACGTATAGCCACGTAGGCAGACAGGAGATAGATATCTAGCTACGAGCTGCATGAGAAATGTTCTACCATGGTAGCCTCATGGGCAGCCAGGGTATAAAATCCCTATATGAGAGAGAAAATCTCAACTCATCCATAGATCAAATGCATACAGTCAAGCAATAAGCAAACAATAGCATGACTACAATACTTTCACACCCAAAGGGAGAAGTGATCGCTAGCATACATGCAACATCGTGATGCTATGACTCACTCAACCAACCTAAGGGGAGACATGATTGATAGCATACATACATCACCGAGATGCTACGACTAGATCACACCCGAAGGGAGCCCTGATCAATAGTACACATGCATCACCGTGATGAGTACGATACAACAAATCCTATCATTATACATTTCTATCTACGTAATGTACGCAACAGCTACATCCATCAATACATACCAATCATAATACACGCTACACGCATGTTTCTAACCACAAATCAAACATGACAGTTACTAACATGACACAACACCTAGATTACATGTCACATATATGTTTACACCTACAATCATACACATACGACACATGCTACAATCTCTAGGATACATATCACACATGTGTCCACCACACAATCCAGAACATGCAATAAATGCTAAATCATTATTAGTACACGTCACACACGTGTCCACATATATAAATCTTGAATAATGTATCACATCCTACATTACCCTATGTACACGCCACATACGTGTTTACAA
>JBBUKS010046569.1:0-10323 GCA_038050645.1 Hedychium gardnerianum
AGAACCATGATTGAAGGTCATATATACATTGTAGGCACTCTCATCTTTCATCCCATGGAAAAATTTTAGAAATCCAAGCCCTCTAGGTCCATCAATGGGTTTCGGTCAAAATTCATTGATGGACTTAAAGGACTCAGATCGGACCCATTCCATGTCCTGTAGATTCAAATGGCTTACAAGAGTCCAAATATGTCCTCATTTATAAATTTTAGACCTTTCCAGAATTGCTCCAAATCATTTGGAGAATTTTTCAATAGTGATGTTGATCTTTGAAGACCAACACCACGTTGGTGCTGGTCTTTGAAGACCAACACCAGCATCTATGCCACATGACACACACCTCATATCTTCTTGTGGGAGTCTCAAAACCATGATTGGAGGTCATATATACATTCTAGACACTCTCTACTTCCATCTCATGATTTTTTTTTCTAAAATTTCAAAAAAAAATCAGAACCATGAGTGGAGGTCATATATATCTTTGAAGACCAGCATGTCCACTTTTCCTTTGTTCTTTGTACGCAACTAATTCTGCTTTATTTTACTTTTATCTAAAACAATTAATATAAAAATTCAGAACTCATCGTCTTGTTCATGAGGAAGAAAGAGATGAGAATAACGCATATATTACTTGATTTCTAACTGTTAGTTTTGATCTTTGGTATAGAAAGAAAGAGTACAATAGGAAATAATTAAATTAAAGCCCTTTCAGTTATATTTGCTTCAATAATTAAGCATCAACTACTATAGAATATTACAATTATCATATGAATTAATACCTTCTACGATCGACAACTTCGACGCTGGTGGTGCAGAATAGGAATCGATAGAAGATAGAGAAGAGGGAGGAGTAAGGAAAATCTTTGATCAACTTCTTGTCGCTTACAAACTGCAGCTCATTCTTCTTCTTCTCCTTCATTGAGAAAAATGAAGTTGCTTTTTCCTTGGTTTTCTCAAAGCACTGTCTTGTTTTTTCAGTGACTGCCTTCTCTTCCTTGGAGAAGGGGTAGTTCCTCAAGTACATCTACCGGTAGGAGAAGAGGTAGCTTCTCAGGTACATCTCTTATAGTTTCTTATGGGAGGATTTAAATCATGATTAAAAGTCATATATATACCTTCTAGACATTTACCAACATTGGTGCTCTTTTTTAAAAAAACCAGCACCAACGTGGTGTTGTTTTGAAAAAACCTGCACCAATGTTTCATTACTCTCATAATAATTATAGCAGAAATAAAAGAATTGAAGTTCAACTATAAATTATATTACAGAGAAATAAAATATATAGCAGAAAGAGAAGGATTATCAATTTTTGTAGTTACATATGGTTAAGGGAGTGGCGGCGACGAGGAAGGGAACGAGCAACGACAGCGAGGGATCCTCGGAGAGATCGCATGAGAACGAGCAGCGACAGCCAGGGATGCAGGGAGAGACGGCGACGCCGGCGATGGATTCAGGATTTAGGGAACCAAGGGGAGAGAGGAGAGGAAGAGAGGATTTAGGAAATCAGAAGAAAAAGAGGAGAAAAAGAGAAACGGCGAAATTTGAAGTTGTTTGAAAAAAAAATATGAAGAATCAAAATAAAAAAATCTTGTACGAAGAAGAGAGAAGAAAGAAAAATTTTAATTTTGATCACGTAAGAGACCCATATAAACTGTCACTCACGGTCGCTTATATAAAAATATTCAGGATATCAAAATTATATATATAAAAATTTTAATATTCTGTACATTTATCTTGAACATTCAATTTTTTTCTTTTAATTTTTAATTTTTTTAAAACTTAATATTATAATTTAATTCTTAAATCTTAAAAATAAAATTTAATTAATAAAATTTTTAAATTCTAAAATTAAAATTTTATTGACTTAAAAAAAGTGAATGCCGCCCGGATACAAATGCCCTTTATATATATTACTGATTGATTATTTTTTTTTCCTTTTTTTATCATTTTACCAATGATATACATTCTCAAAAAAAAATGCATTAAGAATTGACAAAAATGGATTTTCTTACAATAACGTACCTTTTAGGAAACATGCAGTAAGAATTTATTAATCTCAAACATTTTTTAATTCATATAAATTTAATATTTGTATATCTATAGTAACAGTTTTTAAATAATAAATGAATTTAAATAAAGGTTTAAGCAAAAATGTTGGAAGTAACATTCAAATTACTTGTCCTAAGAAACAATTTGGTGTTCTCCTATCCCAATTGCATTTTAGCATACCAAGTTCAGCATTTTGAAATGCCTGGTTCTTCAAACCGAGCAAATTAGGAAAGGAACACAACTGGAAGATGCAAACAGGAAGATCTAAATGTCTAATTACCAAGCACAGACTGCCAATAACTAAAGTTGCAGTGTTGGCCTACTGGTCCAAATCATATACTAGGATTCTGGATGGCGCCTTCTGGTATGTGGAACCATGCAAGCCCTGGTTGACTGCATTGCCGCAATTCTGGAGTCGGAACTATGGGTCCAAGAAATATGCGCCATAGATCGAGGATTATAGTCACAAGCATTGCCGCACCAAGTGCATCTACAGCCACCCTTGGAAGGTCCCATGGTTGATCATCCTTCTCATCTACCCTGAGAAAGATTAAGAAGTCTGAGATGATTTAATCAATAGAGCAACAATGATTTGGGAACATTAGGCATAGCAGTCTGCGCTACTATTTTAGAGATGGCAGTTGTCATATAAGGAAACACTCTTCAGCAATATCGATTTAGTTTGTTGTAATTATCAAAGCCAAAGGAAGGATTCAGTCGCCAAATCTTAGTCAGTGACAAAATTATGGGCTTCAGAAACTACAGCCTCCATTCTTTTGACAAAACGTTCCAATTGAATGCTGATGAGCAGTAAGGAATCCAGTCAACCTAATCCTGACAATTATCTGAGTTCCATAATTGTTTGAATCATTTTGTATCTAAATGGAAATATTTTATTCAGGAAATATAGAGCCTAGAAAGCAGAAAAATGCAATTAAGGATAGTATCAGAAATCATTTATTATCTTTGAATAGTGCAAGGCAGAGAAACCACCAGAATCTTTAAATAAAACTATTAAAATCCACTCGTGACCTATCTGACAGATGCCTGATTGGAAATCAGTTGCAAATTCACTTGGAATGTTCTGAGGTAGGTGCAGCAAAATTGAAGGTATGATAAATACTAAATTCTTATTGCAATACCATCACATAGGGAATCAAATGGTAATAGGTCATAAAATCTTTTATTGGAAAAAGAAAAAGACCGTGCACGAGTATTTTACTCCAGTGACAATGAATAACAGATCAAGCAAGCTACTATATTCACATATTCACAGTAATGAACAAGAAAAGGTTGGCAGGTAAATTTGAAAGGAATCCGCCAAGTTCTATGCAGCATTGCTATTGATGGATGAAAGCACTCTCGTTTATTGAACCTAGATCCAAATGAAATTCATATTGAGTATTTCTTCTACATAAGCTTCTTACCTCGCAAACATAGGGAAGCTCACTAGGAAATAAATTGCATAGAACAATGATCCTACTTTGTACATCGATTCCCGATCAACAAACTCATAGTAGGGGAACTGCAAAACATGTAGATTATATATAAAGGTCATACGAGGATACAAATGTACTGCAAAGGAATTAATTGAATGTTAGATAAACACCATGATCAAGTGGTTTATAATCTTTACGCTGCTAGGGGAAGGTTAGTACAATTATATTTCTTTCTAGAGCAGCAGATGTACTGAACCTTCCAAGGTTTGTAACACTTGGTTTCATATTATGAATGCTACTAAGCTCTTACTTTAATGGAATCTTATAGTACTCTTGCTATAAATTCTGAGTAATGAGTTCATAATGGAATCTACCCGACATCAAATAGTTGGGACTAACATGTCTTGTTGTCGTATTCATTCTGGAATTTCTAAGTTCTTTTAAGGGCGCATAAGATGAATTTATGTTAGTAACAATTTAAAAATAGCTAGCAAATCGAAGGACTTTTCTTCAAAGGAAACTTAGAGAAACTAACTATTCACCTTTCTCCGTCTACCCCCATCTACTCTCATTATTCCACTAAGTTCCCTGCCCTGTTTCCGTCACCAGCTTTTTCTGTTACTGCATATGACATTAATATTAGCAATATATAAATTTTAAGCCTTCCATATATTCTGTGAATATTTCTAGATAGTGCATTTTCGCCTGAATAAACTGTTTACACTGTTTAGGCATTTGTTTTAGGGGGGAAGGTTTAGATAGTTTAGGTTTGTTATCATAGTTTCATATAATTTCATTGAACTAATCTTACTATGCTTGGCTCTCCTAACACGGCAAGATATGTAGAGATTGTAATTAACCATAAGATTGTCGTATTTCTATGCATAGATTATTAAAAGTAAATGAAAGAGACAAGATATACGATAGTGAGAAATCATCAAAGATAGATGGCACAAGCTACCACATACATTTGCAATGGCCAAAGTCTCCAGATAAGCAATAAAATAAGAAAGAGCTAAAATCCATGCAGCTTCACTGGCTAGTTGAATTGATTGTGGTAAATCTGCGAGGAAATGGCGCAGCCTGCGAAGTGTTATATTTGATGCCATGTGGTAAAACAGGAAACAAGAATGAGTGAGAAGGAAAGTAACATGTGGGACCTGCAGCATTAGAAATAAATTGTTATACCAGAAAGAATAACCAATTTAAGACTTCCTACAAAGCTAGTTGACAACCACGCACCAGCATTCATACAAATGATACATCGTGGTTATGACAAAATATAAAAATTACCTCAACACTATCAGAAATCTAAAATAGTAAAAAAAAAAAAAAAATTGAAATGTAATGTAGTTAATGAATGTATGTCAAGATTTATTTTAACTTTGATATGCACGTTTGCAAATAATTGCAATTTCACACTAAATACACAATATCAAGATAAACTTCTAAACCAAAATACCAATACAAATTTAAATTTACAACACCAATAATCCTTTTAACCTAATACTTCTACCACTCAAACAATGGAAGATTGGAACTCATAGGGAAGAACCAAGAAATGATGCAAAACACATTAATTTGGTTGGAGTTCCCATCAAAAACTTTTAAAGACATCTACAAGTGAAGAGTATCATCTTTTCACCAAAAACCGGGAAAAAAAAATCTAAAGTTGTAATCTGTATAGGGTGCCTGAAAATACACAAAAAGAAGGATGATTTTTGTTGTGTGGCTTTCATTTGCAGCAGATTAAAAAAGAATTTAAACACCTGATATGTCAAAATGGAGTAAAATTGTTAATCTATTTCGAGCTCAAGACTTTGTTATAGCCACTTACAGAAAATATAACAAAGTAAGCAGACCTCTATTATAACAGGTAGAGATTGTGTAATTTAGATCTGATCTAAAGCCCAAATAAAAGGAAAACAAGTCAAAAATTAGCATCAATTAGTCTGCTTGCTTACATTGTTCATTCTCCATGAAGGAAAAGTGTATGATGCTCCAAGTACTGTGAAGAAATAATGAGTCCAGAAGTAGTTTCCAACATAACTAAAAATTACAATCCACAGATTTGCCTGAAACAAAGAAGTCATCAAATTTCACATGAAGTCATTCTCAAAAAAAAATTATGGCAGTGTTAAATAAAGCTGAACATTTTAAGAAAGATGCTACAAACTGAATCCCAGTGTATCTTTTACACTAAGTAATGCATATAGAAGTCATTCATATCTCTAATGCCTTGCGGTACTATCAAGTCCTTATGAATAAGGGAGATTTTTTTCCCCCCAATATTAACTTGATGTCTCCAATCCCCACCTGAAGACTGTAAGCTTCAAGTTTGTACATTTATCTCTTTGTAGAATAACACAAAACTGCATAAGACGTTATGTAAAAAGATACTTATATCAACAACAATAATCATCAATTGGACACAATAATCATCAATTGAAGGATAATAATGAGACGGAATTGATAATGCAACTTCTTCTGCCAAGGAATTTAGTTTTGATTTCTCTCGGTTTCTCATAATAGTTAAAATAAAAAGTTCTAACAAAAAAGAAAAAACTGAAGTAGAATCTATCGAGTGATTTTTATAGTGACGTCTAGCAAAATTATCATATCCTGTGGTTGCACTTGTATGAGTAATGGATTTAACATATCTCTTAATCAATACTTGCTAGGGATCAATAGAAGAAAGAATACCTTCACCCAGTACCGGTCTTTCCAGCATTTTCCACTGTCTGCCTGCAAGAAAGATTTTCAACTTGAATTATATACTGCCTTTACTGATTTCACTTTTCAGCATCAAACACTTGATTAAGCAACAGTCTAATATGGACTTGCGCCTAGAAGCTGCAGCCTAATATGGTTAGAAAAGAGTGAATGGTTGAATCTATTCAACATTGCATAGCATTGAATGATTAGAAGCTGCAGTCTAATTCAGCATTGCATAGCATTGGTTGTGGCTTCAGTTGAGTTAGACAGTTGATATATTCAACATATAGGCAGAATTTGAATCTAACAAATTTTAAAATTTGAAGAAGTTGCAAAGTTAACATTCTGTTCCCTCCTTTAAATTACTGACCAAAGTATGACAAATAGATCGTTAGGAGCATGCTTGTTCCATAGCAGTTAGTGTGCAGAAACATCAACAATATCATATAAATAAACTTGCGGTCAACTAACAATGCAAATAGAATAAATTTAGTAAGGTCTATGAACTGAATAACTGCTCAGAGAAACAGGATAAGCAATGTACTGAAAATAGTAACATCATCTAGTTTGAGTTCCAGGTATAGACCTTCCCCACGATCAGAAGTGGTATAAAAAATGCTGGGGTAGCCGATACCAGCCCGACAATCAGATACTCCAATTCTGTGAATTTCTGTCATCAATGTCCATCTTATTACAATTTCTCAAGAATTTTCACAATAAGATAGCATCAAATTCCACGACATCTTTTAAGTAAAGAAAATACAATATCGTACAAATTCTGGGATAGGGCCATTTATTTAGTCACATTTTAAGAAAATATTGTAAGTAAAGAGATGCCATATCGTACAAGTTCTGAGATAGGGCCATTTATTTGGTCACATTTTAAGAAAATATAAACAAGATGACAGTCTTTTATCACTAACCCCATCTTCACCACACGAAATTCTAAACGATCTACTAGTAGTAGGGGAAAAATAATGATAGATGAAACTTGATCATCTCTGAAGGGAAAAGGAAACAATTTCTAGTTGAAAGACCAACCTAATCCGTTAAAAAGCCAACAACCAAACAAGAAGAAAAATTGAAAGCCATGATTCACATGAAAAGTGGAGCACAAAAATCCCAACACAATCCCAAATCATTTATTGTAAAACACTTGCAAAACATAACCTAAGGTCGTCGTGCCCCCACAAAGAAGAAGAAGAAGAAGAAACGGACCTCGTAAAGCTTATAGGGGACGATGATCCCGAGGGATAGGGTGAGCCAGAAAGGTGTGTAGAGTAAAAAGAACGCTTCCCCCCATCTCTTGCTCGGATTCGACGCCAGCCAGAGGCTGTCAGAGCACCCGGACGCCATTCACCGCCGAGCCTGCATCAACGGCGGCGGAAACCATGAGAACCATCGCCAACTCAGGACGAGCTAGGGGAAAGCGAAGCGTAGTGTGCTCACCTACCTAACTCCGCCGTCCGTCCGATCGCCGCAATAGGCTGAGATGGGGCGCCTGCTACCGACTCCGCTCGCGGCTCGCCCCGCTGTCACAAGCATTAAAAAAGAGCCAACATTAACATTACCGTCATGCTGGGCGCGCACTGAGGGGGGGCTCAAATTAATTAATTCGATTAATTTTATTTTAATTCGATTTTTAAAAAAATTATTCAATTAATTAAATAGATAGAATAAATTAAAATTTTTATCGAATTAAAATTTTAAATTCAATTTTTTTAAATAGAAATTAAAATTGTATTAAATCTAATAAACAATTTTTTATCATAAATAAATTTTTTAATTAATTCGATTAATTTTATATTTTTTCGATTCAATTCGATTTTATCAAAAAATTCGATAATTCAATTTATTAAAAAAAAATAATTTAATTTAATTAATTAAATTTGATTTAATTCGATTTTAATCGAATATTCATCCTTATTTATTCTTACTGACTAATGGTTAGAATTAAAATTTTCCTTTTATTTTATAATTATAAAAAGATGTTTTTTTAAAAAAAAATAACAGAATGCCTTTTATTTAAAATATTTTAAATTACGTTGATGAATTTTTTTAGAAAGTAATTTGTCAAGATTGATTCAAATAATTTTAGTAACTATTTACTTATAGCAATTTTGATGATTTTTTTTCAATATATTTGATCGATTTTAGTTAAGTTATAAGCTTAATTATTTAATAATTTTAAGCATTTGATGCCATTTTAAAAAAAAATATTAATACAATAATTATTAATACAATATTAAACGCATTCATATGTGGACAGTGTCTCAACACGTGATCTTGGCTTTGCGCGTTGGATTTAATTTCTCATATTCGAGGACTTGCATGTTACCTTAACAACATGCGTATATATAATTGTTATAAATAAATCCAATAAGGTATTCTAATTGATATCTTATGGTGGATTTACGTGTTTTTGAATGTGGATTATACGTATGAAATCCATTAATTTGATATCATTAATAATGATGGGCTATTAATAAGTTTCGGAGAGGTGTGATCTTCAGTTGGATTAAGGAATTGACTTCTCTAATCTTATCCGAGAGACTTAAGAAATCACTTTCATAACTCTCATGGAAGATCTCGTTTGTTGTATCTTCATTGTCTACAATATCCGAAATTGAAATATGGCGACATCTTTAGATTAGATTAGATTTATAAATTTCCGTGTTAGACTTTAAATAAATATGGTAATTAAATGTAAAAATAATAAATTGACTATTATCTCCGGTCAATGATATTTGAAGAACGTCTTGAACATCATTTTTGTTAATTAATGTTTTAGAGTCTTCTAAACACTTCAAACCTCTTCTATAGATGTATTATTATTCTTGAAAGATATGTACGTTTAGAGACTCATTATTTATAGGAACTCATTATCATCATTGAATCAATTCTTAATATTATGGTAAATCATGATAAGATAATCATACCATATTAAAATATATGATATGCATATTAAGATAAGATTTCAATTAGTTATGCACATTTAAATCTTACAATATATGACCTTTTAATTAAGATAAAAATTATGCATAAATAAAATTTTAATAAATATGTGTCACTTAATAAGGAAAGATTTATAATTAAAAATAAAATCTTTTCAATATTCTCTCACTTGGCACATATGTATCTCATCATTCACTAAATGAGTGAACAAGATACATGAATCATGGCTATATGTCCTCTTAACGCGAGTATTATCTTTCATTTATTATATTGTATCATGCTTCTCAACCAATATATCTTAATGAGTAAACCTTATGTTTTTTCAAGGTCCAACTTTAGTGATATTTCTCAAAGTAATGAATGTGTACATGAATATGAGAAAATATCATAATTGAGTTTCATTGATAACCAATTTATTCTTATAACAAAAATTACATAAGAGAACCAAATCTCATTCTCTCTACATGATCCTTAAGTTTCAACGATGGCATGCTTTTAGTCAAAGGATCAGCAATTATCGATTCAGTGCTAATGTGTTCAATAACCACGGTCTTATCTCTAATATGTTCTTTTATGACTAGATATTTAATGTCGATATGCTTAGTTCGACTCTCACTTTTATTATTCTTAACCATAAAGATAATAGCTAAATTGTCACAATATATCCTCAATGGCTTAGAAATAGAATCCACAATTCTAATCCCTGAAATGAAACTCTTCATCCAAACACCATGCGAGGTCGCCTCAAAACAAGATACGAACTCAGTCTCCATAGTGGAAGCGACGGTCAATGTCTACTTTGCACTTCTCCAAGACACGACACCACCAGCTAGCATAAAAATATATCCTGAAGTTGATTTTCGTGAATGGATGCAGTCGGCGTAGTCTGAATCAAAGTAGTCAATCACTTCCAAATTCTCAACTCGTCTAAATACAAGCATATAGTATTTATTCTCTTGAAGGTATTGTTAGATCGTTAGAGACAAGAGAGAGGGGGGCAGTGAATCTCGTTCTAAAATCTTTTCTTTTCAAAGTAGCAGCGGAAAATAAAAGTAAATAGACACTCCTTTTTACTTGGTTCGGAGCTCAGCCGACTCCTACTCCAAGAACCCATGACCCTTTGGATCGTATCGATGGGTTAATTCACTATAGTAGTTCTTCCGA
>JBBUKS010046590.1:0-10323 GCA_038050645.1 Hedychium gardnerianum
ATTCCTTAGGTTTTGATTAATTCCAACTCAGGGCTTAATATTCAAATTAGGTTAATTTATTCTAACCTTAGCTTTAATTAAACCAATCAACTTCTGTTTAATTGATACTCCAAACAGGTATTCCAAAAAACTATTATTTACATCCCCGTAATCTCCTTTAATTAGGTTCAATTAAATTCAAAAAATCTCCAAAAAATCCCAATAAATTCCATAAATTTTATTTCCTTGTTTTCACATATTATTTTATTATTTAAAATTGTCATATTTAACATTATGAGTTTTGAGATATGCTCAATTTAATTAATTAACATGAATTATCTAAGGTAGTTTGATCTTGTTTTATATTCAAACTTAGCTTTGGGTCCGCCAAGTAAGTGTTTTTAGGATAAACTTTTAGACTATGGTGAGTCACTAGGATATCATTAAAGTAACTACGTGCCTTGACAATGTTTTCCCAAAACATCTTACCCAAAGGACTTAATACCAAGTTTTGATCTAACCAGTTCAAATTAGACTGAGATAGCTTCAGCTATATCTACTAAGCT
The DNA here is from genome assembly GCA_038050645.1 of Hedychium gardnerianum. Lineage (NCBI taxonomy): Eukaryota > Viridiplantae > Streptophyta > Magnoliopsida > Zingiberales > Zingiberaceae > Hedychium > Hedychium gardnerianum. Next base: position 546 of record JBBUKS010046590.1, read on the forward strand.
AATTGCACCAAGTAGAGCACATATGATTAACCTAGACATGGATTTGACAGAGCTTCCTTAGCCTACTATCATCTCAACCCTCTCTGATACCGTTAATCAAGATGAAACTTCTTTTTCCTATATTTACCCTATCTATCCATTCTAAGTTAAACAAATAATGATAAAAATGCATGACATGGCATATAGCAAATAATTTAAAGCATGCATGATCATGGCAAGTTGAACATATACCAAAAGTCAAGCAAATCAAGTTAAACAAGTCATTTTTTTTTATTGATTAGTTTCATAATTAAAAGATACTTGATTATAACTTAGTTTGTGGAGTTTAAGTTTTTTATTTAGATTTGACTTAGACTTGTAATCTAAGTCTAGATTTTTTGAGTAGATAAAATTATTAATAATCTTTTCTAGTTTATCAATTTTATTTTTCAAAAGATTATTTTACATTTTTAAGTTTCTAAAATTTATATCTTTTGAATTTTTAAGATTGAAATTTGGATTTTTAAAATTTGAAAACTTTTTCTCTTTATTTTTAAAATTCAAGTTAGAACTATAATTCATTTTTATAAGTTGAAAACTTATTTTTCAAATTTTTATTTTTAAAGTTTAAAAAATTATTTTTTGAATTTTTGAAATTCAATTTCTTATTTTATTAATTAATTTTGAATTATTATTATTCTGATTTAATTTTGAATTAATTTGATTAATTGAATTTTTATTACATCAATCTTGATTAATTGGATTTATAATTGTATTAATCTTTAGAGTTATTTAAATTAATTTGATCATTTTAAGTTGAATTTGAATTAATTAAATTTTGATTATTAATTGAATTTGAATTTGAAATCTTAATTGGATTATTTGATTTAATTAACTTCGAAACATTAGTTCTGCTATGATAATTTGACCTAAACATATCATGCAAATCTAAATTAAAGTAATTTAAGGCATGTACATTTTTAAAACATGAATTATCATAAACTGTAAATTTACTAACCCAACCGGTCCCACTTGATTCTTGGATCACTTTTTCGGGCATTCATTTTTGTAGTGCCCCGTCTATTTGCACTTGAAGCATATGATGTGCTCCTTTGTTCTCTGAACTCCTGGCATCAGTTCTTCTTTTGCCACCGATTGTGCAGTCCGAGTCTTATATGTAGGACACTTATTTTTGTAGTGTCCTCTTTCACTACATTAAAACATGTTATATGAACTTTATTTTTTTGAATTTACAATTTTACCTTTTGAATCTTCATTAAGATTCTCCCCCTAACCATTAGCGTCGCAAATTCAAACTTGGATTCTTGTTCTGACTCAAATTTGTATCCAACTACCTCCTCCTTAGCCATTAATGCCATGACATTGGTTTGGTCTAGTTCTTTTGAGTCTAACTCTGAGGAAGACTTTGGGGATTCAGACTCAGATTAGAACTTGAGTTCGACTTGATCTTTTAGCTTCAACATAATCTTGTGAAGCTCAATCAATCGGGTCCAGAAGTTGTGGGCATCTTTAAATTTTCCTAATCTACATCAAATTTCATTAGGCAAAACATTAATTAAATATTTATTACCTTTGTATTTGCCTCTGAATCTCGAGAATATTTTTCAATGTCATCCAGTTGTCGAGACTATCACTTTGTATGAATCATTTCATTGTCTGCCTCCAGTAAATTAAATCATTCATCTCATATGGTGGAGGGTTGTAGATGTTCTTTCCAAACCTTTCTTATTGAGACATTTTCTTGTAGAGACAAAACTTAGAATGTTTCAAGACTTTTTAAGGTCTTGAGTAAGTAGTGCAATATATATAATAAAAGAATTAAAAGTTTAAAAAAAAAATCTATTTAAAGACAAAAGAAAAAGTTTTTCAAAACCCAAAGGGAGATTAAGCCTATTCAGAGCGTCCAGGCTTTGATACCAATTGTAGGATCGAAAAGCATGGTAGAGGGGGGGGGTGAATATCGCTTGATAAAAACTTTTCTTTTCTTTTATGAAAACAATCATAGAGTTGTAGCGGAAAAATAAATCACATAAGACAAGGTCGGCTACTTGGTTCGTAGTCTAGTAACTACTACTCCAAGGCTCATGATCCTTTGAACCATTTCATATAGACAATTCACTAAATACCTCCTTCCGAAAACTTTCGGTAAGGAGAGAAAATCGTTACAAGATGTAAGGGATAATAACAACTTACTAACTCCTAATGAAATGCAATAAAAAGATTACCGACAACAATAGATGCAGAATATAGTCGTAGGTTATCGGAGAGTTTTCTTGGCATAGTAGTAGTAGCACTTCATGAATTGAATAGTAGAGGAAAATGAGAGAATTGATTACTAAGACTTGGATCTCGAGACTTCTTTTATAAACTTTTCACACAGTCTACCGAACGTCTTTTCGGTTCACTAATATCCATAAACTGCCCAAGTTCGCGTCCAAGTTTATGATCTACCCAGATCGTATCTTCCATGAAATTTACCTTATTGGTTGACTAAAACTCCTGATCGGTTGACTAAACATCTAAATATCCTTCATTGCTCGATTTAATCTTATCTGATCTCTGCTTGCCAAATGTATTTGATTGACCGACCCCATATTCGGTTGACTGAACCCTTGAGTTTCCTTTGTTAACTAATTCTATCATATCCAATCTCTGGTTACCAAGTATGTTCGGTCAACTGAACTCACCTATCAGTCGACTGAACCATCGTTTCCTTTTTGGCTTGATTCAAAACTGATATGGTCTTATCTACCCTGATCGGTCAACTGAACCCTTTGGTCAACCCAAACTTTTTTTTTTTGCAAAACAAAGTTAGCACAACAAGAATAATAATAAAAGTCCTGCAAAACAGAGTTCTTATACGCCTTCCACTCTCATCTCATGCAAAAGCTTCAACACTGTGACGTCGTGCTCCTCCAACACCGAGCGTCACTTCGATCTTGTTTGTTGTCGATATTTTCATTTAGTTAATTTTCTATCTCTTCATGCTTTAAAATCTAAGGGTAGGTAAGACTGTTACCGCAATCTTTTTCTAAAGAGACAAAACTCCTTCTCTTAATAATTGTTCGGAGAAGAGATTATTAGTGAATTACCTAACTGAAGTGATTAGTGATCACATGCCTTTAAGTAGTAGCCTAAGGATGTGAACCAAGTAAAAATAAATGAATTCTTGTCTTGTTTTACATTTTTGCTACAAACTTTGAAAAGATAAAAATGAGTAAGCGATGAGAACTATTCACCCTCCTTTAGCACTTCTCTTGATCCTACAGACTGGACACTTGATGATCGGAGATGATGAAAGTCCAAGTGGGTTATGGAGGATTGGACACTTGGCATGAGAAGTGAAGTCCAATTGGATCATAGATCATTAGACACTTGGCATGTGGGTGGAAGTCCTAACAAATCATGAAGGACCATATGTTAGGTGAGAATGGTGGGTCTTAGCAAGACAAAGTTGACCGGATGCTAGGCAACGAACAATCTTTACATGCAAGATCAACTAGGATGCTAAGCAAGGGAAGTCCTGATAGGTTGAGGTTTATCAGATACTAGTTAAGATGAGAATACAACTTTAGTAGGGATGAAATAAATAGGGTCATGATTGATCAGACACTTGGTGATCGAAGATGAGGAAAGTTCAAGTGGGTCATGGTTGATCAGACACTTGGTGATTAGAGATAAAGGAAGTCCAAGTTGGTCATGGAGGACCGGGCACTTGTCATGAGAAGCGAAGTTCAAGTGGATCATGGATGATCAAACACTTGGCATGTGAATGCAAGTCTTAACAAGTCATGAAGAATTAGATGTTAGTTGAGAATGGTGAAGTCTTGGCAAGTTAAGGTTGACTGAATGCTAGGTAATGGGAAGTCCTGACAAGTCAAGGTTGATTGGTTGCTAAGCAATGAAAAAAAGCCTTGGCAGGTTAAGGTCGACCGAGATGCTGAGCAAGGGAAGTCCTGATAGGTTGAAGTCAATCGGATACTAGGCAAAATCAGAATACAAATTTGGTCAAGATGAAATAGGAGTATTAGTCCCCGAGGTAATGGTGCAATGATTAGGCACTCCAATGGATAAACAAGTGATCTAAGGTTCGAATCTTAGCTTCGGCTCACTGCAGAAATTTTTTTCTCCAGCGAGAAGAGGGCCTAAGAATGTTGGCCATTTGGATGAGCCTCCATTAGCACTTTCTGATTTACCCTGGTGGCTGATGGATTCCGTAAGGCTGGGCCGATCATCTCCAGGATTAGTCAATTCGAAGAGCTGGATATCTGGATTACCAAAACAAAAAAAAGGAGTATTAGTCAATTGATAGTGTGTATCGATCTACTGATGGACTCTAAATTTTGAAATTTGGATTTGAGATGTTTTTAGGATTTGCTTAAGTAATTTGGGGTTTGCTACAATAACGAGATTTAGGATTTCCATTATATGGTTTAGAGTTTGCTATAGTGCTCGAGTTGCTACAATAACTTCATGGTTTGCTACAATGGCATATTTAGGGTTTTAAACTACAGTGTTTTGGTATAGTAGTAGTTGATTGTTGAGTTCCAACAATCGAATGTTGGCATTGTAGCAATGATGAGAATGTTGTTAAATAGACCGTTCAACTCGACTGTTCATTAGAAATCAACTGCTAAGTTTTACAGGCCAAATGCTATCACAATTCATGTGAATAGAAGGTTTTGGAATCGACTGAGCGGTCGATTACAGTGGGTCAGGGTTTAGCAGTCAAACTGCTAGGGTTTAAGTAGTTGATTGAAGATGGTCAATGGAAAGAATCATTTTGAAGGTTTAAACAGTCAGATTCAACATGATAGTCGATTGGTGAAGTCTAGAAATTGATTGATAGGCGAAAATCAGCCCGAGTATCAGCCTTTAAAAGAGGGTTTCGAGATGTTGCATTTTCTACCATCAAGAGGTAATCCAAAGCAATGAGAAAGCCTTCAAAGTAAAGATTTGTGTAAAGTTGTTGCTTTCATTTGTATTTGTGTTTTGAAAGAAATACATTGTAAGAGGCTTCTCTGCCTCTGAAAGGTGTTCGAGAAGGAGAATGGACTAATGGTGATAGTTGGCTAGAACTAGGCATTGGATGTAACAACCTTGGAAGGTTGTGAACCATGTAAATTAGTTTGTCTTGTGTTTGTTGTTATATCTGAGAGATGTCCTAAGATAATCGCCTTATGGTATATACTATTTATTGGATAAATAAAGATTCCTATTTGAGTATACATTCTATGTATATGATTGGATCTTAAACTGATTTATTGAATGTCAGCAATATGATTCATAACATGAGAGAACTTGTGATTGGATCACAACTAGTGAGCATCTATACATATGTAATTATGAATGTATTGTAATATTCCCTAGACGATGAATTGATGAGTTCAGATATCATCGATTCTGAGAGACGAACACGTGTTATACTCTTTAGTTTATCCAAGCAGTTGTTTCTCACTAGTTGGAGACATTGGGATGTCGAGAGTTAAACGTGGATGATAATTATGGGTAATTAGTTCATTGGAGTGACCTGTCATGAGACTTTATATGTTCTATACATATATGGATATGTCAATGAGGATCACATTGTAGCTTAAGTATAAGGTTCCTTTGACTTGAGGTATTCAAGTCACCTTGGTCATGGAGACTTATACTTTGACATCTTAGTCAATGCATCTTCACGAAGGAGTGGGTATGGGATGATTGAGTATAAGTCGAAGTGCCCGAAGGTGTTTGGATAGTTCACAAAGGATTCACCGCTCCTTGCATAAGGAGACGTATATCCTATGACCACTTGTTAGGATTATTACTTAAAGTCTTTGGCTAAAGCATCACATGTCAAGAGTATGGTACTCTTGGACACATGTCTGAGTAATTTGAATCCACAGGATGAGGAAGTATAACTTGGATTAGGTGTGATGTAGTCAGTCTAGTGGGAACTGACATATAGACTATGTTGTGAACCAACTGGGTATAAGACGAGTGAAAAGAATGAGTCACGACTCAATTCATTCTGGGATCAACTATTGATTTTTTGGTTAATTGGGGTGCATGATTCACTACTAGGTGTCACTCATGATCTATTCGTTATTAATGGTTAATTATGAATGACCAACATAACCAGCAACCTATTGGGTCACACACACTGTAAGTATGTCGGAGAGACATAAAACGAGTTTGAGAATTAGATTCTCACACCTAGAGAGAGATCAAGTCTAGTAGGAATAGACCTAAGGACAATATTGAGATATTGGTTCAGTTCGGTTCATCTTGGTTTAGTGTAAACCAATGTTGGCTTGGTTTAGTTTAAACCAAAGATGGTTTTGTTTGAAATTGAACCAAACTTAAGGTATTGGATTGAGTTATTGGATGCAAGTTTGTACTTGTTTACAAACCCACATAGAGATCTATATATTGATATGGAAGGCATAGTTTTTAATAAGAATCCACAACTTGGAAAATCCCTAGACTCTCTCTCCCTCTCCTTGTGGTCGTCGCCCATCAAAAGGAGTCATCACTCCTTGTTGTTATCGGCCACCAATAGCCTTCCCTCCCCCCCTCGCATAGCCCGCTGCGCGATGCATCGCCAAAGCGGTGCTTGTCTTGCTTTGCACAGCCAACCGTCGTCGGTCGACCTAGAGCACACGTTGCCCTTGTGCTCCCAAACCGCTGGCTGACCAAGCGTGCATAATGTGCGTAGATTATATATATTTTTAAACACTCTATATTTCACATCTACTTATATTTCATTGACATGATTTACATTATCGCATCCCATTTTATTATGGTATCATATTTTTTTACTTCACATTGTTCGGAAATATGTTTATTCTTTATTTTCATTGACAGGATGCGTTTCAGAGCAAAAATAGAGCAAAAAGCAGGACAAGAAGCAATCAGCCAGGGCAAAGGCATTGGCCATGCCTCCCAAGCACGATCGTGCCTTAGCCCTATCAAGAACCAAGGCCCCGGTCGTGCCTCCCAAGCATAGCCGTGTGAAAATCCTGGGAAAACCTAGACACATGCCATGCCTAAAAAGCACGACCGTGTCTAGCCTGTCGTGCTTCCTCAACACCTAGTTGTGCTGCCCAAGCATGGTCGTGCCTCAAAACCAGCTTGCCTCAACACCATGTCGTGCCTCCAAGGCACAACTGTGCGCCAGCAAGTAGGGTTCGTGCCCTAGCGCTATAAAAGGGGATTTTTCATCCTTATTTCATATCTTTTGTTTGGCGTTCATTCCCTCTCCTTGGGGAAGGGTTCTCCCCTTAGGGAGAAACCCTAGATCTTTCATCTCCTCCTTCTCAACGATCCAACCACCTCCGGAGTAAGGGAACATCTCCAACAATATCGGACTTCAAGGATAAGTGAATCTTCTCTATATTTTCATATATTGAGTTGTAGTTTACTATTATCTTCATCTCTTGATTGTATTCCCTTGCAATAGATTAGATTCTCCCTATTTTAAGATGTAGGAAGTAATTATGATATGTGATTGATGTATGAACTATGTATAAGCTCATTTCCTTGTTTAATGAAGTGTTTATGACTTTTTCTATGTGTATTGTGTCTACTGTATGTTTGACGAAATGTATATGTGAGTAATGCATGTAGATGTGAAGGATTTATTCCAATTTTAAGATTGCTTCTGGGCTGGACAACTGGGGGATCCTTAGTGACAGAGGATACTCATTCAACCGGATTTACATACTCTTAGTGACAAAAGGTATCGATAATTAACCACTTCCTGGGGTAATGACCTTAAAATAGGGACTAGTCCTTTACTAGGATATCTAACTATAGCTTAATGGTGTAAACACTCTGATGTAGCTTTTAATTCTCGTTAGGAAGTAATTGAGATAACTCTAGCGATTGTAGGACCGGGGGGCCCTTAGTGACAGAGCGTATCCCTTTAACAAGACTTTCTAGAGTTACTTCTTTACTTAATGATGTTAGAATTATTGTAGCTCACCGATAATTTGGTTAAGATCCCTACAAGATCATAAGCATGGAGAATAAGGAGATAAAATGCATTAGGGACATTAACTATCATCATAATGAAACTAAAATCCTAAAATCATCTTCCCACAAACCTTCTCTCTCCTCTCTCCTCTCTCCTCTCTCCTCTCAAAACTCTTGCTCTCTCTCCTTCTCTCTAAAGCTCTTTCTCATACTCTCTCTCTCTGATTCACAAGCTTCCAAACTTCGATTGTCTAGATAAGTTCCTTTGTAAACTCAACTAGTGCTTAATCAATAGTCCCTGCGGATATGATAATCTTTCATATTACTAATGATGTAACCGTGCACTTGTGGGAGCGTAATAAGTTTTTGGCACTATTGCCGGGGATTGTTTTCGATTAATATTAGTTGACTAGCAATTTAGTTAATCTACACTTTTTTTTCTTTTTGTTAATAAAAATATGCAATTTGCTTTTCCATATACATAATCCAAAAATACTGCATTTTGTTTACTTGTTCATAGCATTTTCTTTTTGTTGATAAATTATATATTTTTCTTATTTATTTTTAATTCTGCACCTTTGCTTTTCTAATGATTTTGATTTTTAGGTGATTGTGATTTTATTCCCAAGAACCTACTATTTTTTTTTTCTTTTAAGATATGAAGCGAACTGACATGGAAAATAGGCCTTTAAGAGATTTTTACACACCTATATCTGCAAGACTATTGGATCCCATTGTACCTCCACAGATTGATGCTGCTAACTTCCAACTTGACCCGGATTTAATTTCTTTGATATAAGCTCACAAATTTAGAGAAGAAAATTTTGAAAGTCCATACTATCACCTTGAGGTATTTCAAGAATATTGTAGTACGGTGAAGTGTGAAGGGGTCTCAGAGAATGCTATTCGGTTATTAGCATTTCCATTCAGCCTCAAGAGAAAAGCAAAGACTTGGTTGAATTCTCTTTGTCAACGAAGCATAACGAGTTGGGAACAATTGGAGCAATGCTTTTTGAATTACTTTTTTTCCACCAAGTAGGACAACATTTATGAGAAATCAAGTCATGAATTTTGCACAAACATAAGAAGAATCACTATTTGAAGTATGAGAGAGATTTAAAGGCTTATTAAAGCAATGCCCTCATCATGGGTTGGAGAAATGACTCACTATCCATTTATTCTATAAGGGGATTTTATTTTCGGATAAGACATTATTAGATTCTACTGCAGGAGGTTCATTGATGAACAAACCTTTGAACAAAGCATGTGACTTAATTGATCTAATGACATAGAACCTCCAACAGTGGTCAAATCAAGATTGGATGGAATTTTCCCCAACATTCTCAGAAGTGCAAGCCATGAATTCAGATGTGAATGAAGAACAAGAACTGTTGCAACCACTCAAGAGTCTTGAAAATTATATAGAAGATATCATCAAGCCAAATGAGAGATTTAGACAGTTAGAAGCTAAGTCAGATAAGTTGAGTTCACAATGCATTACCCCTCCATTACAACCCTTAAGAAAACTTGACCCAACCACCACTCCAACAAGGATTTTTACACCATATATACAATTTTCTCAACATGTGATTCATATGCCTCAAGCTATCATTGAAGATCAATTCATCCTGATGCCTCCACCAAGGACCATATACCTCAAATGTCTTTTCCAAAAAGGGTGATGGAAACTAAGAACGATGAAGAATTTGACAAATTCTGTGATGATGATTGTGGTGTCTTGCAAATTTTTGGATTTCCCTCTTGGGATTGTATTTGTTAATGGTGATATTGAGTTTTCTGATGATGAGAATGAACAGTT
>JBBUKS010046600.1:0-29759 GCA_038050645.1 Hedychium gardnerianum
AGAATTTTTAACTGGAATTAAAGCATCATAATATAAAGTTAACATTTCTTGTAAAACTTCTAATTTAAATCTAGGATTTAAAGCAAATGCAATTAAATAAATTTCAGGAATAAAATAAAAATATTTTTCCCATTTAGTTTTTATAGCTTATATGCAAAAAAAAATAAAAATTCATTATTAATATGTTCATTTAAAACTAATACTATACTAGAAAAATTCTCTAAAACTAAATGAGCAGTGAGATAATAAACACCGAAAAGTCGTTCGGTTGCATCGTTAAATACTTTTAAAATTTTATAAATACCACTACAAATATTTTATTATTATGAAAATAAATATATATTAGTATTAGTATTTTATGCAAAAAAATGAACATAATAATTCTTTATATTGAAATAAATCTTGTGATAATTGATATATTGAATTCCAACATGTTGGTACATCATGTGAAATTTTTTTAGATCTTATTCCATTAGTTTTATAAAACTTTTCTCATTGTTTTATTATAGATGGATGCGATCATAAATAAGAAATTATAGTTCTAATTAGTTTAATATAATTTTCTAAAAATTTTAATTCATCTTGAACACATAAATTTAAAACATGACATACACAATGTATATGAAAAAATAAACCACCAATAACAGATTGAAAAATAAATTTTAGATCTTCTATACAAGCGATATTAGAACTAGCATTATCTAATGATATTAAAAATATTTTATGAGTTAATTCATATTCTTCTAAAATTAAAGATAATAATTGTGCAATGTTATAAGCAGTATGCGATTCATCAAAAACTCTATATGCTAAAAATCTTTTTTTGGAGGTTCCAAGAGTTATCGATCCAATAACAAATCACATCCATATACGAATGTGTTTGCTAATGATCATTCCAAATATTGAAACATAAAAAAATGTTATTATTTAATTTATTAAGTTCATCAATTAAATTCGTTTTCCCTTGTTTTACTAATTTTTTAATTGTATGAGTAAGTATAGTCTTAGAAATATGATTAGCACATGGATTAAGAGATTCTTTATTAAAATCTTCAAATGTGTATTTAGATCCAAAACTAAAAGAAAGATGTTCTACGGAAATAAATTTAGCTAATAATTCTCCTAATTTATTATCAGAATATAAAAATAAATCAAAATTGGTACTATCGCTAGTTTAAGAAAATCTAGATAATTATGATTAAGAATGATCGAGTCCATATTCCATCGGATGCTTCGTTTCTACGTGTCGTTTCAACAACTCATAGCCGTTGTCAGATTGGAATTTGTTGGAAGCATTGCAGTGCTTACATTTTACACGCAATTCTCTTGATGGAATAGTGTCATTCTCAAAATATTTAGTGAAAATAAAAGATTTTAGAGGAGGAATTTTTTTGAACCTTAAAAGTAATTGCATTCGTACTTCTTTATGTTTTGGGTGTTCGAAGGTGCTCGATTTCATCATCAGAGGATTGAATGTTAGAGGTTTTCAAGCGGATTCACTATTTCCTTTCCCCTCTTCCATTGTAGTTAAAAGTTGAAGACGAAAATGCATAAAAATGGATACTTGGAGTCGAAAACGTGTAGAGAATGCGAAATTGAGAATGAGAGTAGAGAAGATGGGTGTGAAAATGATGAAATGAGCTCTCTATTATAGAGTTTGGATAATAACGAATACTAAATCATAGCCATTGATAAAAAAATGATCAAATGATCAAATGATCTTAACCGTTGAAAAAAATATCCAAAAAAATCATCCCCACCCCCCAACGGCTAGGAACCACCGGTTCCAATGGAAATATTTTTTTTTTAATCGACGGGCTGAATCGACGGTTAATCGATGGTCCATCGATTTTTTGGGACCTGGAATCGTAACCGGCCCGACATCTTGCTAGGCCAGTTACGGTTCGGTCCGATGACCTAGGTCAACGGGCAACCAACCCGTTGACCCGATTACGGGCTTGAACTTGGTCTGGGCCGGCCCCCGCCTGAGGTCATGTCTAGTTGGGATCAATGCTAGTGTGGTGAAGGGGGTGAATGCCAAATTGTTACTTGTAGTATTAGTGTTCTAGACATATATTTCAAAGGAAATGAAAAACACAAAAATAAATGGATAACAAACTAGGAAACACCATAATTTTTATGTGATTCATGATTCTCCAGAATTGCTACATTCACGGCCTATACACACAATGCCCACTTTCTTTCTCATCTTTAGTTACACACTATAGGTAGAGAAATATCATAGATTCAACACAATATAACATTAAATACAAGAATTAATAAGGAACAATATGCATTATTTTATATGGTTATTTATTATAACCTTGATATGATTTTTTAAGAATTATATCATGTTTTATAGTTTTGCTAAAATTTTATCAAGTGCCAACAATATAAAAACGATATATCTTGTTGTTTAAAACATTAAGATGATCTTTTTAAATTTTTTTATGATATATTTAATATTTAATCGAGTTTTAATTCAAATTTAATCAAATGTAAAAATAGAAAAAAATAATATGTAAATTTCAAACCATGAACCCGTTTAACATCATATATTAACTAACACATGAAGGATTAATAAAAAAGCTAAAATTTGCCCCAAATATAGTTGAATGCTTATAATTATTTTAAAAATATAAAAAGTGACATCTAGTTCAACAACAATATTTTAGAAATGTTATTGGTTAGCTTGATATATATATATATCTATTTAAATTATAACAAGAATAGATTGACACTTAATTAATTGATTAGTTATTTCTTTATTTTGCTTTTTGCGGAAGGTAGTTCGGGAAAGAGCCATTAACAGGGTGGTAGTGCTTTTTTTAGGGCAAATTGGCCATTGGATATTTGAACGAGAATGCGATGGCGGAAGACACCACCACAAATCTATACAGGGAAAGTGAGAATCAACCCGAACAAAAGAAAGGGAAGAGCTATCCACATTTGCACCGTCTCCCTTTCGGCAATCCAGAGATTCTTGTTCTCCGCTTTGCTTTGATATCTTCGTCGCGGTGTCGTCTAGCCGGATTTGGAGATTGAGCTGTAAAGAAATTTCCAGCCTTTTTCTTTGGCTTCCCGAGGAGCTTTGTGGTTCGTTTATATTGTATTCGGGGTTTATTGTGCCGTAGGAAACCTAGGTTGATGTTGTATTTGGTCCTCGAGGGAAGGGTGAATGAGATGGCGATAGATTTGTTTTCTGCCGACAACTCGCGGCTTTGAGTTGGGGAGGCGGTCGAAGGGGAGATGGATGGGAAAGGTGGTTCCTTTGTGACGATAAGGAGAATATCTCAGACGGCGGGTCGAGGGAACGCCTTTCACCCGCCACCTGGTATGAGGCAAACTTTTTCATTTTTTTTTTCTCTTTCTGAGCTCTTGAAACTATGTTCTGTTCTCTTTTTTTTTTTCCTCTTATTTTTGCGTGAATTTGAGGTTGGTGTTTTTCAAATTACATCTCCGAAGAAGCATATTTATCGCTTCAACTTCGGGGGATCTGTCAAGCTGAGTTATTTCTTCTCAACATGCAAGTTCATGTGTCCTATTTGCTTGATATGTTTTACAATGATCTTGCATATCATGGAATTGTTCATTGTTTCATTACTAGTGATCTGTTATAAATATGCTCAAATTTTAACCTTTCTTTTATATTTTAGTTCTCATTGGGTTTATTAGCCTTAATTGTTCGTGGAGGCTGTTTCAGGATCAACTGCGTGGATTGGAAAAGGTTTTTCATGTGTTTGTGCCCAAGGAATAGAAAGTGAGGCTCACTTAATATTCGATATAACACCTTCTCAGGTAGCCTCCTTTAATAATGATTCCTATTAGCTCTTGGATTTACAACAATTTCTAGAATCCGTAAGAAGACGTGTTCTTGATGGTAGAAAATAAAAGAAATATGTTTCATGTATTTTTTTTTCATAGTATGTAATACCGCGCAGTTCTGCTAGTGATTAGGTAATAAAAGCTTGCCACTTCACAATATTGCTCAACATTATTAGCATGGATGATAAGGATTACAATGATAAACATTTCCTTGCTTTATGACTACCTTGTGTATCTTTAGACACTTCAGAAATTTAGATGTTCATTATGTACAAAAAGATTGTTTTTTTAATATATATATTTTGGTACATTCCACAATTTCTACTTGGTCTATACTAGCTAGTATAATTTGGCTTGCCTTTAATGTCATGAAACGAACCTTTGAAGTTAAAAAAACTATGCGATATATATATATATATATCATGATTTGGAGAGGTAAAACAATATTTCTAGCTCATTCTTATTATAAATCTGTATAGCTATCAATGGCTCGGGTGGTGGTGGTGGTGGTGTTGTATAGCTACTAGCTATCAATATTAAGCAATATGTTCTTATAATGTCAGTTACCTTTGTTAATTTTTTGCTGCAGTTGACTTTCATCCTCTTTTTTCCATGAGGCAGAGCTTGTCTATTTCTACTAGATATTTAATATATATCAATAGCATCTCAGTGTCACATTAACTCTTGCTTTCTAAAGTTTAAGATGGATGAAAATTATGTACTTATGTTGATTCACAAATTGGCAGGAGGAATGTTTACATAGGTTACAAAATCGGATTGATGTTGTTTATGATAGTTCCAATAAAGAGCATCAGGTACGTAGCTTAGAAATGTAGTTTTTAACTTCATGTTTCTTAAATAGTAATTTGGTATAATTCTAATTTCCTTTGAACACTAGTAATTGAAGATAGTCTGAATGATCTTTTTTTTTAATCTTGATTTCCTTATGCATCATCCATTTCTTAGATGCTAATATTTTATCCAGCTGTGTTCTTCTGCTATATTTCTTGTATTTTTTAGGGATAAGGATTTATTTTCTTTCCATGTGACCTTGTAATTTAGTCTCAATCAAGAATCTGCAAGTTATAGTATGATATTTTGAGTTGTTGGAACCTAGTTACGTTTTGATATATTGCCAGAAAATTTTCCAGTATGCTATCTCAGTACTGAAACATTGGTAGGAAGCCTTGAGGGCCCTATGGTCTGCTGCTTATCCTGAAGTCAAACTCCATGATTTAATATCCGAACAATGGAAAAATATGGGATGGCAAGGAAAGGATCCTTCTACTGATTTTAGGTACTTATGCTATGTTCTCTAGGCATTGCTTCTAAGGTACATATTATTGCCTCTGTTATGAGAGTCAAAAACTATCATTTGTCTGTCGCATTCTGCAGGGGAGGTGGTTTCATATCTGTAGAAAACCTATTATTCTTTGCCAGAAACTATCCTGTAAGTTGTTTTGCCTTCTTGACTGTCAAACCTAAGCAAATTATGAATAACGAGAGTGTTATTTGGCCATATCTAGAGAATTATGACCCTCTTTTGTGGCAAGATCTAGTTTTCAGCTATGACAATGTGGCAAATTATCTGGATGTGGTTCATATTTCACCATGGCCATAAAATTGATTGTTTTTTCGTATAATCTAAGTTCTTGATGTATAGTTCTAGTAAAAGGCTATATTCATTTTGTTTGTTTTTCTCTTTGAGATAGTTGAATTACTTTAAAAGTATGCAGATTTTCTCTTTCTTATAGTTTCATGCAAGTCCCTTACTTGGAGGCTCTGTGACTAAAAACGGGGAGAACATCCGGTACAAGAATCTTCACTTGTGCAGTTGTGTGCTCTCTTACCTACAAAATAAAAGTAATGATCTTAGTTCTAAATGCTACACCTCCAGAAAAGAATATAGAGGTTAAAAACTTAAAATTAAGTTGATGTTTATATAGGAAGATAATGGGAGATTAGAAATTAACTCTCTAAGTTTTGAATAAGCCAATTTAAAAGCCACAAATGAATTTGATTTGATCTTTTATAAATTTACTCCTTTATGTGCTTTTTTAGAACTTTCGATAGGGGCAAGCTCTTATCATTAATTGCTTCTAATAAACTAGAGAACTTTTCATTAAAGAGACAAAAATTATTATCAAATATGCAAAAATGACATTTATAAACATTTTCTTGCTATATCATTCACCACATAAAGGGCAGTTTGGTGCATGAAGCCCTGCGAAGGGTCGGATCATATTAGATCTATTATATGCATCCTTACCCTGCATTGCAAGAAGCTGTTCCGCGACTCGAATCCGTGACCACAAGTCACATGGTAACAACTTTATTGTTGTGCCAAGGCTCACCACATAACGAGTAAATTTTACAATGTATAATACATGAATAATGTTTAATCCACTCATTATTAGAAAATGTAAATATGATGTATGCTTACATTTAACTTCATAAAGGATCATAGACTTGTTGAGACTCCAAACTCAGATTTTAGAATGTACTTGAGCATGGGTAGAAAAATGCATTGTGAAACTTGAAGTTTGGTTTAATGAGAATAGAGATCATAGAAATGAGTTTAGTTGTTCAACTTTAGGTGAACTTGAGTAGTGGGTGCTTAGTGCTTTTGATGTGGGTGAATATGAGTAGTGATTATTAAGACTTAGTGGTTTTGATTTGGATGACTATGAGTATTAACTATCAAGACGTGCTTGGAGGTTCAAAACCGAGTGTGTGAATAGTGGTCATTAAAAGATAAGATGTGGTAAAAGTTTAAATTTGGAGGATTAACATGAGCAGTGACCTTTTAGATGTTCTTAGAGGTTCTAGTTTAAGTGAAGGCGAGTAAAGCTTATAAAAATATGCAAATTTGGGTGAATTTCAACAACAATTGCAATTAAGAGTAACTGGATCCTTGGTAGGTCTCACAGGAGTAAACTCCAGGGAAGGTGGAAGTCTCAGAGGAGTGAACTCTAGGCAATATGAAAATCCTAGGTCAAGGTGGACCTAAGGCTGAACAAGTGGAAGTCTTGGTAAGTTAAAAGTAACTAACACTGGGCAGTGGAGAAAGTCCCAGATAAATAGTCTCTAGGCATTGAAAGTCTTGGTAAGTCGATGGTATGCGAGTTTAAATTGTTCTAAGCAAATGAGGGAGCCTTGAAGATATGGGGTCTTGGAAGGATGAGGTTGAAATGTCAAAGTATTGATCATCTAATGCAAGTTTTCAGTTGAGTTCTAATTGACTCAAGTTGAAATGTCAGTGAATTGAATATTTTTGTTTGGAAGCTAGTCGACTAGATAAAAATTAGTAGTTAACTAATAAATTTAAATTATTATGTTGGTCAAACAAAATAGAATAGGATATGTTTTGAAGAAATTCAAGTTTATCATCAGCAGTCCACTAACAAAGACATCAATCGATTGATGAAATAATCATAAGATGAATTGATCAAGAGATAAGAGCAGTCGACTGATCAGAATTAGATGACCCAGTCAGCACATGATAAATTCTTGATCCAAGGGATTTGGTCTATATATTGTTTAAATTTGCAGCCAAGGCAGCAACTATCGAGGTTGCGGGGCTATTACGATGACCGCCATGGCTGTGCAATTAGGCTGCATAGCCAAGTCGCGCAACTAGGCCGTGTAGCCAAGCCGATGAGGACTCTAGATCCGCAACCTTGGCGGGCCCTGCCTTGGTCGTAGTCAGGTTACGATCAGTCTCCTGCCTGTAAAATCTTGGCCAGCGACCGTCACAAAATTGCGACCAAGGTGTCGATCGATCTCTTGGTTGCAAAATCGTGGCTAGGCTCGGTCGTGAAATCATTGCCAGGCCGGTTGCGATATCACAATTAAGGCCATGACTAGCCTGGCTGCGATTTCATGGCCTTGGCACGGCTAGGCTGTGAGTGGCCTGGACTGGTGGGGTCTCTTGGTTACAAAATTGCAATTAGGCTAGTTGCAAAATTGCGACCAAAGCCACAACAGGCCTAGTTGCGATTTTGAGGCCTATCTGCAACTTGCTTGTTGCGTGGCTAGGGTGGTCACCACCTTGGTCATGACTAGCCTGATGTGATTTTGATTCACTAGGCCGCGATTTTGATTGGCTTAGCCGCGATTTTTGATTGGCTTGACTGTATTTTTGACTAATTAGGTCGCGATTTTAACGCCGTGATTTTGATCCGCTAGGTATGATTTTAACATACCTAGTCGCAATTCATGATCGATTATTGTGACTATTAGTCGCAGCCACTTGCATCAATTTTGCATCACCTACCCATTTTTTTATTATTTTATATTTTTAATGAGAAGGGTATTTTGGCAAAGAAGTACGTCCTTTGGTAAATATAAAAGTTGGGTGCATTCAAATATTTTTGAAAGCTAAGTGCATCCCTTGGTAAATTGTCATTCATTAATTAAAAAACAAGACTTGCATCTGAATAAAAATATTAAATATGCTAAAGCTTGGGTTCTCAAGCATCTACTGGTAACTGTGCTGGACCCAACACTTATTGGGTATCAAAAATTTTAATTTTTCGTGTCTTGTAGGTATGCACAAAGAACAATGATTCAAATGAATGAATTATTGATAGTGAATGCTCATGGTATATGATAGGTGATGCAAACAAATTTATCGCATTAAAGTGCATTAAAGTATAAGGATGAGGTACAATATCATCTGCAAAAACAACAGCGAGCTAAAACTTATTGCTACAGATGATATTGAATTAAACTTAAATTTTATAATTTGAAAGATTTTACTCATTAAAAATATGAGATTCAATTTATTAACTATAAATCAACTATGTGGTACTCGATATAATTGAGTTTCACAATTCCAAATATCTAGTAAAACATAATGACTCCATTACTCTTATAGGACGACGAGAAAATAAAATTTATACTATTAATCTCCAGTGTATTACTAATATCTCTGTTAAGTGTTTTATGCCCAAGGAAGATGAAGCATGACTGTGGTACAAAAGGTTGGGACTCACCACCATGAGAACCATTAGCAAAATATGTAAAGGACTTGTAAAAGGATTATCAAAGATCAGATTCATAAAAGACAAACTGTGTGATGCATGTCAGAATCCTTACATAAGACTAAGTATATGGTAAGCATTACTCGACTCCTTTAGTTGCTACAACTTGACTTATTTGATAGTTATGGTATTGCATCTCTAAATGGGAGGCATTACTATTTAGCCATTTTTGCTGCGTGTTTTTTTCTAAAAAAACAAGCATAAGGCTCTTGAAAAGTTCATTGTTTTTTTTAGAAAAATTGAAAATGAAAAAAATCGTAACATATTAGAAATCATCACGGAGAGATGAATTTGAGAATCTTTGTTTTCAAGATTTCTGCACAATCAATGGATATGCCCATGAATTCTCCTCACTTAAAACACCACAACAAAATAGTATTGTTGATAGGAAAAATTATGTACTTAAAGAGGCAGCTTGATCCGTGTTAAACGAGAGTGGTCACTAAGAATGATGCCTCAAAAAGAAAATTAATTTTCCTACAAGACTTATTCCAAATTCACTTTCCATGAGAGTGATGAACTCCTTCATGAGATGAACTCATTTAGGAGTTCTTTGTTAGTAGATCTAAAAATTATATCATTGCACAATAAAAATATCATTTTTATTAGTTTTTAAAAATAACGTTCCGTAAACCGTACCTCATTTAAATTATGTAGATATAAGAAAAGTAGAAAGATGTTCATACCTATCTCTTGGAGCTTGCTTAAACCATATAACACCTTTTTAATCTAAAAATATGATTTGGAAAATTAATATGTTCAAAACCAGAGGTTGTTTGACATAAACCTCTAAAACTGTTTTAAAAGGCAGATTTAACATCCATTTTATATAACAGAAAACCTTTAAAAGCCGAAAACACTAAAAGCATATAAATAGATTCCAAATGAGGCACAGGAGCGTAGGTCTCGTCGAAATCCAAACCCTCTGCTTGGTTGAAACTTGGGGCTAGTAATCTAGCCTTATTCCTAACTATAGGTTCATTTTTGCCTTGTTTATTCCAAGACCAAACAAGTCCTAATTATTGAGCATTCCTTGGGTCTCGGAACTAGTTCCTAAACTTTATTCCTCTCAAATTGAACGAGTTCTTGCATTCCTATGATCCAATCGGAGTCAAGCAGTGCCTCATATATGGACTTTAGCTCAATCTGTGTGAGATAAGCGCTATTTGAGAATTTATATTTTAAAAAGGAACATGTTCTTATGCCTTATGATAAGTCTCCCATAACTTGCTCGATCAGATGAGACCCATTTTTCTGATGGTTCTTCCTCATTAGATGGATTCTTTTTGGGCGCTCATCTTCTTCATTCTTGAAGGGTTCACTATCTGAATTGTCTTTTACTCCCCCTTATGTTCACGTTATATGTTTTGGTTGCCTTTTGCCTTCAAGTTTGCTTCCTTTAAAAAGTCCTTGTTAATTGAAGACTACCTAGGATACATTAGAGTAGAGTCATGAAAAACATCATTGGATGACTTTTCAATTTTGAATGATTGCTTATTATATACATGATCAACTTTACTCGTTGAAGAGTATCCAACAAAAATCTCTTCATCTGCTGAAAACTTTTACCAAGATGGTCATTGATGTTTAGAATATACACCTTACAACCAAAAACTCTAAGGTATTTAATTGAGGGTGCTCTTCCAAACCAAAGCTTATATGGGGTCTCTGATAAAAATGGATGACTGAAAGTTCAATTTTGAACAAAACACGTTGAGTTTACAGCTTCAACCTAAAAATAACTCGGCAAAGAAAACTTATTTAAAATAGATAGGCTGTCTCTTGAAGTGCACGATTTTTCTTCTCAAAAATATCATTTTGTTGTGGTGTTCTAGGTGAGGAGAATTCATGCGCATATCCATTAATTCTGCAGAAATCTTGCAAACCAAGATTCTCAAATACCTCCTCCGTGATCACTTTTGATAGAGAAAATCAAAGAACTTTTCAGGAGTTTTATGTTTATTTTTAGAAAAATCGTCCAACAAACAAATACCAAATAGTAACGACTCTCTTTTAGAGATGCAAACCATGACTATCAAATAAGTCAAGGTGTAGCAACTTAAGGGCTCGAGTAGTATTTACCATACACTTACTCTTATGTGTGGATCTTGTTTGCCCTCCTAACATGCACCGTACAAGCAATTTTTATTAATCTAATCTTTGCTAATTCTCTGACAAGTCCTTTAGAAATGTTGCTAATGGTTATCATGTTGTTGTGTCCCAGCCTTCTATGCTATAGCCATGCTTTATTTTCATCAGACATAAGACACTTAAGAGAGATATTAGTAATACATCGGAGATTTATAATATAAATATTATTTTTTCGTAGTCCTATAAAAAGTAATAAAAATTAAGTTATTATGTTCTACTAGATATTTAGATGAGTTATTATTAATAGTAGACTTATACTTAATAAATTGAAACTCATATTTTTAACAAGTAAAACCCTTCAAATTATAAATTTTGAGTTTAGTTCAATATTATCTATACCAATCACTTTGAGCTAATCGTTGTTTTCGAATGACATTGTACCTCAATCCTTATACTTTAATATTGTAAATTTGCTTGCATCACTGTCATAGCATCCATTATCAATGATCCATTTGTTTGAGTCCTCATTCTTTTTGCATACCTACAAGACACAAAAAATTGAAACTTTTGGTTAGATCTAGCAGGGTTAACTAGTAGATATGCTTGGGAATCTAAACTTTAGCATATTTAATATTTTTATTTAAATGTAAGGCTTGTCTATTAATTAATGAAATATAAGAGTCAATTTTTTTTTTGCTTGGGTTTATAACCTGAATCAGCTTTGTTGTAAACAACATGCTTCTCTCCAAGTATCATATGAAGGTAATTGGAGCTCAATATGAATTTTTCTAGACTCTTTCTCAAATCTTCGATTAATAATTTTAAAGTAGCATTTTCCTCAACGAGTGAAGTATATTCTTTAATATTACAAATTTCAATTGAGTGTCTCTTTTCGAAGACTTTTTAGCTCTTTTTGAAGAGACTTAGTTTTGTCTTTAGATTTAGAGAGTTTTTGAATGACATGCGATGATATCATAGTAAAATGTACCTCGTTTTCGCTTCAAGATAGTTCATTGTTGAATTGTTCAACTTCTTCATTCAGGGCCATGAATGCAATATTCTTGGTAGTCATGGTTGTTCCTTCGTCTTTTGACGATTCAGATGAGTCATTGTCCTTCACTTTTAGAGCCTTCTCGCTTTTCTTCTCTCGTTTGTTGAGTTCATGTAGTGGCCTTTCTATTGAACGGATAAACAAAGTCGAACTGTACAAAAGCGATATGGAACTTCCACCACAACAATTTTGAGAGTTTTTTTTGCTTTTATTTCTTGTTCTATTGTCGTTTTTATTTAGTGCTTTTTTTTTGTTTGGCAGTTTTGTGATGCGTTTTAAGCATCCAATTACATCTAGTATCTTTTATTACTGTTTTAAAACATGTTTTGTCAAAGTTTCTCCGTCTACGAAACATTGCCAAGGAGAAAATATAGTGGTTTTTTGAGGGTTGACTCATGGATCCATAGGCCATGGAGTAGCAATCCCAAACTTCGATATTTCAATTCGAATATTTTGTTTATTCTGCTATTCACTCTCCTCTAGTGGCTATACACAATGTAACAATTAATATCAGAACTGAGATGCTCTGAAAAGGCTTAACGCCTTTCAGGTAATAAGGCAAGAGAAGTTGCAGATTTGAGTCTGTACCAACAATCCACACATTCATGTGCATTTTCAAGTTTGCACGCTCACATTATTGTTTCTATGGTGTGTGTAAATTTGCAAGTGTCAAATAGTCTCTGTTGAGTGCTGATGTATTTTAATGTCAACTAGATAACATTTCATGTTACTAGATTAAATGAATATATATATCTGCATTGTTGTTTCTAACTCATTTGATTCATTTGCTGATGGGCAAATCCAAGGTAAAATATTATTAACCTAGTTTGTTTTAGGTGCTTGGGATCTTGAGTAAAGCTAGTGCTGGATGCAGTGTTGTCAATGGCGGTAGACGGTGATGGGACGGTTAGTGACCACCTACCGCCTCGGCCGCCTAAAATTTAATTTAAATATTTAAAAATAAAAAATATAATTTTAAAATATATATATATATATAATGAGATAATTTATTAGGCTTTAATTAAGTGTATTTAAATTATCCCAATAATAACTAAGAGTTAATTAAAATTATTAATTTAATTAAATCCTAACTTACAA
This sequence comes from Hedychium gardnerianum, assembly GCA_038050645.1. NCBI lineage: Eukaryota > Viridiplantae > Streptophyta > Magnoliopsida > Zingiberales > Zingiberaceae > Hedychium > Hedychium gardnerianum. The sequence continues at coordinate 13,111 of JBBUKS010046600.1, forward strand.
CTTACCTACGTAGCTTGTTTCAGTCCGGCGATGAGTCCGATGTGTTGTCGGGATTGCGCGACGAGTCCGGAAGCATCGCTGGGACTGTGCGATCCGTCCGGGTCCGTTGCCGGGCTCGGATGATGTATCCGGGCTCGCTCGACGTGTTCAGACTCGTCGCCAAGCCCAAGCGATGTGTTTGGACCCGTCGTGGTGGCGAAATGGTGGTGGTGGCGGTTCAAGACACGACGGTGGTGGAAGGAGGTGAGTTATTGCCTAAAGCACCGCCTCAGGCAAAGGCAGTGCGGCTGATGCCCGCCTCCTAGGCCCTCCTGCCTAGGCGGCGCTTAGGCGTCCGCTTCGGCCGTCATTTAGAACACTAGCTATATGTCATTGTATTTTAGAACATTCATGGTTAAATTTCCTTTGTGTACTCTAGTTCCAAGATATTTTTTAAATAAATGATTTAGTCAGATATATTGGAGTGATTACAGTGTAAGCGAAGCACTATTAGTCTCGATGAGTTGCTGTATTATCTAGTCACAGTTTGCATATTTTAGCCCATCTTGCTAGCAAACTGAATGCTTTTTTTTCTTCCAATTAGCTAATCTTGCTATTTACACATGCAGAGATCCTTTAAGGACCTGCTCGAAAAACAGAATGGGGAGAGATCTCTATGGGAATACCCTTTTGCAGTAGCTGGTGTCAATATCACATTCATGCTCATAGAAATGCTTGATCTTCGACTTGGTTTGTACTTTAATTCTCACTAAATATGAATTCATTCATCTTTTAGCTAAGCTAATTAATTAGGTTAAATTAGAATGTTATGAATGACTTATTTTAATTATCTAGTATATTATAAATACTTTTCTTTGCATTTGGATGCAATAAAGTTCTACCAATGCCACTAAAAAGAAGTGTTGTAATGACTGCAGCCAGACCCAGGTCATTTGTTGGAGCTATTTTCTTAAAGCTACTTTCAGGTATGTTTGCACGCTTGTTTTTGTATTCAATTACTGTGTAGTTTCTACTGCGATTCTTTCAGCAATCAATAATAATCCAGTTTATTGCTGAGCATATGGCCTTGACCTACTGAGGTAATTCAGTGTTGTGATAACAAAACCAGTTCATTGATGCAACCAACTGTTGATCAAAAGCAATACTAAAATTTTGACACTCAACATATTATATTACATAATTTTTTTGCAGTCCTTTAGTCTACATTTTGTAAAAATATGTATTATATATAAATTCTTTTTGGAGGTTTGATGTTAATCCACTTAAAAGAGTTATCTTGTTTTCGTTTTCCAACAGAGAACTTAAAGGCATTTGACATGTTGTATTGCATAACTTTCAAGTTGATGGATAAGCAATGGCTTACTATGCATGCGTCATACATGGACTTCAAGGTACGCGATTTGATCTTCAAAAGTTTGAGTTTGAAAGTTGGAGTTGCTTTGAAAGTTTGACCCACCATCAACATGGCCTCCTGAAGATTAAAATATTTCTATTTAGGCCTTTTAAGTTAAATTCATTCCATGGATTGAAAGCTTTTTAAGAACCATCTTAACATAATAATGACATTGTCCTTTTTCCACAACTCGTTTTTTTTGCAGACGGTAATGAAGTCAACACTTGGTCAGCTGGAGCAGGAGTTGCTTGTGAAGGATTTGAGTCGAATTGAGGATTTACCGTCATATAAACTTCTTGTTAGAAGCATTTGATTGAGGATGGAATTTTATATTTTGAGCGTGAGCAAGTTGATTCACTTTAGTTTTTTTCTTTTCTTGTTTTATGCTTCTTTTGCGTTGAGAATATAAAGCTGGCCATTGTAATCTACAAGTCATTTCCTGACTGGAAATGTTGTAGATCCATGTTTGAGGTATGGTTCTCTTTCAAACAAGGTAGTTGATAAATATCATAATTTTCCTTTTTTCCCCCTCTGTTCTCTTTGGCTTTTTAGCCAACTCCATTTAATTTAATTGGATAAAATTTAATTATTATTGTTCTCTTTTTCTTTTGTTTGTAGATAGTTTTGGTCTTTAGTTGGAGCAAAATGCAAACAAATATTTGAAATCAAACACCTAATGGATTTAATTCATGGTTTGAATTTGCTTTAATAGGGTTTATGAATGGTTTTTTTTGAACCAGTAAAATTGTGGTCTAATTTATTAGAAGTAAATGCAAATTACCGAACCAGTTTTAGAATACTTAAATCACGAATTCAAGTTTCAAAATTATCAAATCATACATATTCACTTTCATATTTACTCAATTGATTGTTGTGTAATAATCTATTCGGGATATTGTTTATCAATATAGGAAAGTCTTGAATTGATTGTAATATTGTAACAATCGATTTAGGATATTGTTTTAAGTCTTGAATCGATTATTATACTGTAATAATTAATTAAAAAATTTAATTTATATTTAAAAAATTATTGTTCTCAATATAATATGTTAAATTAATGTTTGAGGATATAAGTATAATCAGGAAAATAAAATAAATACATAAAATTTAATTTCATATCATTTCGAATTTTTTAAATTTACCAATCAATTTTGATCGATTAATTGAGAATAGTAAGAGAGACAAAATAAGTATAAGATATGTGATTTGATAATTTTAAAATTTAGATATATGATTTGGATATTTTGAAACTTCAATTACGTGTTTCGATAATTTACAGAAAAATAGTCTTCAGCTCAACTTAAGCTCGATCTAACTTCTAATCTGGGAGGAATTGTTATTAACTGAATTGAGTTCGTTTTGAATAACTTAATTGTCATGCCTTCCTTTATCTCCTTGGTTTTCATTCGAGGTTTAGTGAGTGATGTTATATCCCACGAGTGATGGATGATGAAATGAACAAAGTATTTGAGTGGTAAAAGGTGACTTATCTCAAACATTTCTCCCCGTCGCCCCACAACGAGATGAAGAACGAACAAAGTACTTGAATAACGATAAGGTGATGTGAAGTATGGGTCAATTAAGCATGATACAAGAAGATGAATTAAGCATAATATAAGAAGATGAGAATGAAAGAAGAAAAAATAGTGCCAACTAAAAATAAAAAATAAAATAAATAATAATAGATCAAAAACTCAAATAGTTCACCACCCTTTCTAAACACCATTGAACTGTAAGCAAAACACAAGCCGGAATAGAGGATCTTGATTCATATCGATGGTATACATATAGTACATATAAATAAAATAATGCAGTGATGAATAATAACAATGCAGTTGATAGAGACATTTCTCAGTATGCCAGATATATAGTCGTAATTATATTATTTAGAAGCAGATTCCTACACAGAACAAGTTGACTTAATCGTTGCAGAGAAAACTCAAATTCTCAGTTTACCAGTGCATAGTAGTGGAGGAAATTCTACAAACGCAAAGAGTTTGAACAAGCAAGCCAAATGCATTAATTTATTCATATGCCATAGCAAAGGCATTCTCAATGCCTCTTTTGTATAGCACAAGCAACCAAACAAGAGTTGACGGAGCGATAACCCACTCATATTGGAAATTAAGAGAACTCAAAACTTAAGTTATGGCGAGATTGTAGTGGATAATCTAGATAAGTGCTTCTCTTATTTCTGCTCATAGATCCAGGGGTGGAGGTTGCTCTTCCACTCAGCTATGCCTTCAGGAAACCACAAAGCAATCTCCTTCCTGGCACTCTCAATGGAGTCACTCCCATGAATGACATTCCTGAGGAAAAGCAGATCATTTACGTCAGATGATTTTTATAAATTCAATGCAATAAATTAGGGAGACATCTATCTCCATTTAGGATGGACGTGTGTTCTATAACTGCACTTGATTTTCATGTGTTGAACTTCAAAAGAAGACAAAATGAGTCCTACCATAATAGTTTAAACTTGCAGATCTCAAATGATACGAGAGCAACATTGAGTTGAAATCCCACAGCTGCTCCTTTTCCAAGTTATTCCTTTTTATCGACTCACTCCGCTCAATTGGTCTGTAGTCCAAGCATGATTTCTTGACTTGGATCCTAATTTGGTTTCCAAAATGCCTTTTGTTTTTTTTCAAACAGTTTAAGCTTTTGGGGCATTGATTACTTAATCACGGATTTAGTCATTTTCAAATATATGGATGCACCCATCCCAATTAATTTTAATTAGATATCTAATGCAGGTGAAATTACCCACTAATTTTATTAACCATTTGATAAGTGACACATGCAATGCGGGATCCAACAGATGTGAACAATAACTGATCTGTGAGAAACTAGCTGGACAACTGTATATCCTGTGCATGAATTCCAACTACAAAGACCAACTCCACTCATTTACCTTGCTTGAGCTCCTGATCTACTACCCAAGTTGATCTCACTTCACCTAAGTTCAGGCCACCACCCTACTCCTAAAACAACTCAACTGAACTCTTTTTGATGTTAATCTCTTTGGTTAAGTTCCAAACTGAGATCCAATATAGATTCTTAAATATAACAGATTTCAATATTCTATTCTAATTTTTATCATAACAATCTTAATTACAAGTACTGGATTTGGATTTTAACACTAGATGCATAAGTGGAGTTGTTTTGAAATTATAGGCACATGTGTAGCTATATTTAGCCGTCTATCAACAATATTTTGGTTAGCTTGGATATATTAACAACAATCCGAAGAAAGTTTGTATATGCACCTATATAACCAAGTTGGGTTCAGGTAGAGTGAAGTTTTGGATAGATCAACAAAAATCTGAAGCGGAATTGAATAGGTGGTTGCATATAGAACAAATCCAGGTAGGGGAAGAAATGGAGCACCAAACAAAGGCAATCTCTATCTCGATTGGTTTCTTACCAGCACTACCAAACAATGGCAGCATAATGCACCTTTTGAAAATGATAAATCACAATGACGAGGGGAAAAAGTAATAGAAATACTCTTCATGAGTCATGACCCGTGGCAACTCCTATGATCCATATAGTAATATCTTTAGTCCCAAAGCAATAAGTAATAAGATAGACATCTTGCCAATGCTTAGAAAAGCAACAGGTAGCAGCTAATATGGCATCTGGTCCTACCTCTTATGGATTTGGTTGTCTTATCCCTCTATAAAATACCATGAAGATAAAAAGGCAAAGGAACCTCATTATTCAAATAAAAGTAGATAAGCATTTTATACATTTAAAATCTATGAGCTTGAATTGGATTGGTAATCATATCAAATTTCCAACTGTTAAATCAAATTGTATTACTTATATTTTTACATGATAGTCACTAAGTTGTGTCATCTATCTATCACCGTAGATGAACCAATTCATCATTGTACAATTCAACCTGCAGCCACAATTACAATCGACCATCCACCTCGTATTCAGAGTCAGGTTACATTTCAATGATCCTGAAGAGCAAAAATATAGAAAAAGAGCATATCTAGGAAATAACCTAGTCCTAGCAAGAGAATGATCAAAGAACAAACAGACGAATTAACAAATAGTAGACTTTGAACTTAGGTTATCAGAAAAGAATCCAATTGCAATAAGTGATTTATGTTGCCTAGGTCTGTTATCTAACAAATTGACATTTATTGGCTGCAAAGTTAAAACTCACAAGGTGTGTTTTTTTTAAGGAAAACTAGCAAGGTAATAGTTGATGTTAATTTACACAGCAGTGTTCAATTACGATTTTGCTATTTAATGGATCAAAAGAATACACAGGTAATAATGAAATAGAAAAATTTGACAATGAATGAGTTGAGAATCCATGGAAAAATTGGCTTCTTTGCAATCCCATCCAGTGTAAATCTACTGTAACATTCAAAGAATTTTCTCCAGCTAGGAAAAAGGAAAGCAGAGCATTAAGCACATGATTCCAATTGGCAGGTGAAATTTTAGTATGTTTTTGGCGTTGCTAAACCTGATGCATTCTCTTCAAATAATTATTGCTTTGCTCATAATATTTCAAACAGCGAGAGAAAAAAAAAATAACCGAAGACGAAACACCTGCCCATCTCGATCGCGAAATCACCACGTATGGTGCCGGGGGCGGAGTCCGAGGGGTTCGTGGCTCCGATGATCTTGCGTCCGGTGAGCACCACATTCTTCCCTTCCCACACCATGGCAACCACTGGGCCGGATATGATGTAGTCCACCAACGCAGGGAAGAAGGGTCTCGCAGAGAGGTCGGCGTAGTGCTTCTCCGCAAAGGAGCGCTCCACGCTCAACAACTTCACCCCTAATCAAATGCCACCAAAAAAAAAAAAAAAGTTTTTTTTTTCTTCACGAAAGTGTCAACAGAGTAGCCAGAAGCCGTACCTTTCAAGTAGAAACCCTTCTTTTCGAAACGGCTAATGATCTCTCCAACCTAAATCAATCAAGAATTAGGACAAGATGGATGATGTGCCGATCGAGCTTAATAACACAAAAAACAAATCAAAACGCCCGGAATTGGATATACCAGGCCGCGTTGCACGCCGTCGGGCTTGATCATGATGAAGGACTGCTCCATTCTGCTAGCCAGAGACGACGATGAGGGAAGAAACGGGGAGCAACTCTGCTAGATATACACATTTTACGTTCGAGCTAACTACGCAACCCACAGATTCGTTTCCTCTTTCGTCTTTGAGGAAGGGACGAGTCAGTAAAGGTGAAATTTTTTGGGGATTAAATTCAGAAAAAAGGAAAGATAGTAGGAGGTGAGGTCGTGACGTGACCGAGGAATCCGAAAGTGCCGTGCACAATTGATTGAAATTTATTCTTTTGCAACTTTATTTATCTTTTTTTATGGACTAAAATATTAGAAAATCGACAGATGTTTGGCCTGCTCATCCATTCCACCTCATTTGGGGAATCTTTGCGTCTCAACCGCTCATTTTTCTTAAATTGTTTTTTCGGATAAAACAAAAAACATAAAAAACGTTAATATATAATGGAAAAAAAATGGACATATTTTTATTCCGAAAATATTATTATAAAAATTATCAATTAATTTTTATAATATATAAAAATTACTGACTAATTTTTATAATACATGGGAGCTACTGATAATCATTATTATAAAAATTAACACCTAGTTTCTACAATTTTAAAAAATAATAACTAATTTTTATATGTTATAAAAATTAACACCTAACTTTTATACACTCGATCATAATATATAAAATCACTATTATAGAAATTAGCATCTAACTTCTATACGTTATAAAAATTAACATCTAATTTTTAGGACGTGTAAAAATTAGCATTTAGTTTTTATAATTATAGAAGCTAGTTGTTAATTTTTATACGAATGATCAAATAGTATACAAATATTTTAAACAGTTCAAATTAATATGACGCCCATTTAATTTTAATTAAAAATAAGATATCTATCTGACGAAAACATAAACGTCTATTTAATTTTTGCCTATATATAATTTTGTCCAGTATACTAAAATTATATAGGATAAAACCTAATAGGTTAAAACCCATCAAATCATGAATTCTACCTTAAATTTCTTTAAATTTATTAGATTTTACCGTTTTAAAAAATTAGAGTAAATTAATACACATAGATTCATATATAATTTTATAAAAATAATATATATATATATATATTTAAAAATATTATTAAAAAGTATAGTGATATTTTATAATATTTTTTTTAATAAAAATTGTTGTAAAAATTTAAAAAATATTGTATTTTTTAAAAAAAATAGAAATCAAAGTCCAAAAATTTTAAATTTAGAAGTAAATTAATCTTTTAAAATAAATTCATAAATAAAAATATGATAATTTTAGTTAAAATTTATTATCTAATTTTGATCAAAATTAAAAGTTTTGATCAAAATTTTTATATGATAGTTGTTTAGTCACTTTCCATCAATGAGTATAATTCAATGACCTACTAATATATATATATGAATGAGTTCTGTTAGTTTGCACATCTTATCCTGTATAATCATGAGCACCTGCTGAGGTAGTCACTTGTATATTATTGATCAAATTATGTGTGATAATGATCAGTGATCAAGATTATGCCACCTCAACAAATGCATATGATTGTGCAGAATAAAATGAATAAGTTATCAAAATCCTATATATATATATATATATATATATAAAATTATTCTTGAGTCCTTTAGTTACTTTAATAATATGAGTGAACTCAACATATTAAAATGCATCTATTTATTGAAATTTAAAATTTTAAAAATGATTATGTAACACTAAAATTATTACGTAATATTTTTTAAATAAAATTTTAAATTTAAATATGAACTCTAACAAGTCCTTAGAATGTACTCATGCTTCTAAAATAAATAAATGACTCAAAAGAATAAATAAATCCACCTCTAAAATGTTACTGAATTTCAACCAAACAACTCAAAATCATGTATTCCGATTCGAGAACGAAAGGTGGGTTAATTTCTTGACAAGTCATCTTTCAGTCACCTTTCGTGATGAATCAACTTTCTTCAACAAATGACTAATGAAATATGATTTTTTGTATAGCTTCCTCCTGTTTAACTAGAACGGAACTGATTGCCCATATATTTATATTTACTATATATTTATTCTTGAGTCGTTTAGTTACTTTAATAATATGAGTGAACTCAACATATTAAAATGCATCTATTTATTAAAATTTTAAATTTTAAAAATGATTATGTAACACTAAAATTATGTATGAAAGATTCCTTTTAAGGTTGACAAAAGCTTGTTCACATTTTTCATCCCTAGTGAACTTTGCCGACTTCTTGAGTACTTTAAAGAAAAGTAGATTTCAATCTGCTAATTTGGGTATAAACCGAGACAAAACAATAATCCGCCCGACCAATCTTTGAACTTCTCGAATATTTTGTGGAGTTTTCATTTCACAGAGTTTGAACTTTGGCCAGATTTACTTCAATTCCTTTCTCTATAACAATGTAACCTAGGAACCTTGCACTTTTTACACCAAATATATACATTTGTCCGGATTCAGCTTAAGGAGATAACTTTGTAAGTATGACAAGTTTCCTCAATATCTTTGATTAAGGATTCAGCGGAAAGGATTTTATTAATATATCATCCACGTAGAATTCAATATTCCTTCCTTTCTGCTTCTCAAAGACTTTATCCATTAACCTTTGATACGTTGTGCCTACATTTTTGAGACCAAAAGGCATAACTAGATAATAGAAGGTTTCGTCAAAGGTAATAAAACTAATCTTTTCCTGATCAATTTGTGTTAGTGGAACTTGATGATTCCCTTTGATAAACATCTAACATACATATAAATTCATGCCCTGTAATGGAGTCTACTAATCGGTCTATCCGCGGTAGTAGATAACAATTTTTAGGGTATGCTTTATTGAGGTTGCGAAAATCTACACAAACTCTCCACTTGCCTCCTAGTTTTGGTACAAGCACACTACGTTAGCCAACTAAATCAGAAATTGGACTTCCTGAATATGTCCGACTTCCAACAATTTGAGAACCTCTGTTCTAATAATCTTATCTTTCCTAGGACCAAAATGCCATTTTTTTTTTATGTTTAACAGGTTGAGAATCTGGTAAGATATTAAGCTTATGCTCCTTTACCTGAGGGGAAACGCCGTGATCTTCTTGTGCTGACCAAGCGAATATATCTTTATTTTTCTCTAAATAAGATATTAACCTGACTTTTAATTCACCTAGAATGTCAGCATAAATTTTAGTAGTTTTATCAGACCGACCTGACATAATTGGCACCTTTTCTTACTCTTGCTCCAGGGTCAAGATACAAAGATTTTATCTAAAACTTGTACCTATGCACTTCGTTGTGAATATTTATTTTGACTGTGTCGAGCATGCTTTTGATTTGTTCGAATCATTTCTTCATAATATTTTTGAGCAGAGACTTTATCACCGTGCATTTCACCTATTTGAGACCCGATAGGGAATTTAATTTTCTTATGATACGTAGACACTACAGCTTAAAATGCACTTATAGCCGACCTCCCTAAAATAACATTATAAGAGGAGGAAGTTTCCACCACTGTAAAAATAGTAGATTAAGTCCGACACAGAGGTTCTGTACCCAAAGAAATGAGTAATACAATCTATCCTAGAGGTTGAACTTTATGTCCTATAAATCCGAATAAAGAGGTTGTTGTAGAGTATAACTCAGTTAGATTTACTTGCATATGGTCAAGAGCTCCTTTGAAAAGGATATTGACTGAACTCTTAGTATCCACAAACACTCAGGCCACATCATAATTAACAATGGAAGCTCGAATCACTAATGCATTAGCATGTGGCATAGCTACACCTTCTATTCTTTTGGTCCAAAACTAATCACTGGTCCCTTCATTGATTTTTGTACCTCTTTCACCGAGTAACTTTCCAGTCGGTGAGTGTTGCCTTCCGAGCTCGAGTCTAATTCCATTAGTGGCTCCACCTGCAATTATATTTATCATGCCTCAGTGTGGAGGGTTACCTGGTGGAGCCCTTGGATTACTCCTATCTGGCTCTCAAGACCTTGGTTGACATGGAGAATCTTCCCTTCTTCTCCGCTCATCCTGTTGAGGACACTGTGGAGTTCATTGACGTTGCCTCAGGGGAGATCGAGCTTGCTGATAATGGCGTATTACTCTATTAATTTCTTCTAGAAAATCATGACATGCCTGCGTAGCATGCCCATAAAATTGATGGAAAGCATAGAAGATTTTTGATTTTGTGGAGATCATTGCCTTGGAGGTATTGGTGTAGGAGGAGTCCATTGTCTAGGAGGCATTGGTGCAGGAAGCATTGGGGCATGTGGCGCTGGTGTAGGCGGTGGTCATGGCATATAAGGCATAGGAAAAGGTGTTGGATTTCTGGCCACTACTTGAATGTCTATCTCCCTTTCAATCCTCTTTGGCACATGATTGAAAAAAGGCCAAGGCTTTGCATTTCGAGGAGGTGGCTGTTGAACCCTTTTGTATGAGCAGGGTTTGTGGACCATTGACGAGTCAACACCACTTTTACTAGCGCATTGAGCCTCCTCCAAGTGAATATATTTCTCGGCTCTTCCCAGAAGAGTATTAAAGCTAGTTGGAGGTTTCTTTACTAGAGATATGAAGAAGTCTCCTTCCAATAATCCTTGTGAAAAAACGCTAATCAATACGTTTGATGTAGCTGAGAGCACCTCCATAGCTATCCGATTAAAGCGTCCAGTGTAATCTCGCAGAGTCTCCTGAACATGTTGCTTCAGGATGAAAAGACTTAGGGCATTCCTTCAATATCACTTGCTGCTAGCAAAGTGTTGTAAGAATACAGTACGAAATTCTTCAAAGGATCAAATGGAATTAGATGACAACCAATTTAACCAATGTTGTGCTAACCCTGTCAAAGTGGTTAGAAAAACTCTACATTTTATACCAACTTAGTACTGATGCAAAAGAGATGCATTCTCAAATCATCCCAAGTCTTCTTATGGGTCTGCCATCTCGACATATTCGCTAATATGGAGTGGCCTAAATCTATTCGGCAATTCTTCATCTAGAATTTCTTGAGAAAAATGGGTAACCTGTTGAGTTGTTTGCCTTACCAAAGGTGCAACAAAATCTCGTTCATTATAATTTCTTGGAGGAGGTACAATAGACTCCTTAGATTGTGCTGTATGATGGGTGCTAATTGTAAGTGCACAATTATCGTCAAGTAATAAAAGATATCGATCCTACAGGGACTGTAAAAATTCAGTACTGATCGAATTAGCGTAATAGATTATCTCGAGAATCGCAGTTTGTAAGAGTTGAAAGAAAGAGAATGAGTCGAGCGCAGTCAAGAAGACGAGTAAAAAAAATCTAGATTTGGGGGAAACGATCCTTGGACTTTAGTTTTTCCATGATGATCATTGACACTGCAAGTTCTATTTACTATCCTATCTCAATGTTGTTCACTTGTAGGTGGTTTATCTCGAGATGCCGATATAGACTTTTGGAATTATACCGGTGTGCCTATCCAAACTCGATGCCTACTTTCAAGGTGACCTTACTAGAGCAATCACTTTCTCAGGAAGGCTCCTGTCACGATGCCACACGATCCTCTAGGTGCCATCCCTTACTTTGTGACGTCGAATCGGGGTAAACCCATTAAGCTTTGTGATAGCCAATGGTGCCCTCATAAGATTTTAGACTACTTTCGTGACCAACCCCTCATGTCTTGGTCTTTATAGGTGGGATATTTGAGTTCACCTTTTGGTCCTTCCCCACGTCTCGTGAGATACGAAGGTGCAGGTTAGTGTCATAAATGTGTATGCACAATAAAGTTGGATCATGAAACAAACACATCATGCAATAGAGAAAAGATAAATAGACTTATAAAAGCATGTCAATAATTCATCGGGCTACTCTCTAATCCTAGAATCTAGAGAACTACTCTATGAAAATGAAGTTACAACAGAAAGACATGGAATTAAACATCTACAATATCAAAACTAAAAGAAGAGAGAAGAGGAAGCTTAGTCAATTGGTGCTAGTGTTTTAGGAAGGAAATCCAAGCTTCAAAGGTGGACGGATTGCTTCGATGACTACTTGGAACGACGGCTCTAGGGTTCCCTGTCAAGGGAAATCCTCCTCCCCTAATTTGGTGGCTTCTTGGGTTTTTTATAGCCCTTCCAACCATCAAAAATAGTTCGAAATAACCCAACAGTCGAGGCAAAATTATTGTGCCACAGCTGTGTCGGACACGGCTATGTCAAGGGGCATGACTTAGCCATGTCTGTCCCTATGGAGAAAAACATAGTCATGCCAGGGGGCACGACCGAGGTGTGTAAGGCGCGGAGCGGAGAGGCACTGTTGGTGCAGGGAGCATTAGATAATTGAACCTGATTTTGATGTTAGCAATGGTTCAAAGTTAAAGTTAATTGTGATTTAACAAGATTAATCAAGTATGCAGGTAGCTCAACCTAAAAGTCCTAGTAAGACTAGGCAAGTGAAAGTCCTAGTGAGACTAGGCAAGTGAAAGTCCTAGTAGGTTAGTTAGACTAGATACTAAGCAAAGGTGGAAAATTTAGTAGATCGAGAACACCAAGCAGAAAGACTAAATGGGTCAGTGGATTAGATGTCTAGCAAGTCGATGGGTCAACGAGGATAGGACATCGAAGGAAGTCATGGGGTTAGAGGACTGGATGATGAGAACAAGTCCAAAGAGGTCAAGATGACTAGATGTTTGGCAATGTTTGGCACCAGGTAAACTCTCTTGAGTGGAGTAGGTGAGGACAAGTTCCCGTTAAGGGAACATTAGGCTTCGATCTGACCTAGTGTTTCATGGAAAATTCAAAGTCAAGATTGGATAGTGAAAGACTGTCATCTTTTATTATTATTGTGTTAACTCTGTGATGCAGGAACTTAAAATCGGTGAGAGGTCAGAATCATCGAACTATGGGTGACCGGATCGATTCCAAGAGACCGAAGTTCCAGGCTCTTGGATGGCTCAAACTCAGCCCAACATGTAGATGAGTTGGCGCAAGTTGATTAGTCGGCGCACGTTAGCATCCAAGCACCTGAAAGGGGTTCAGGTGCTCGAACAAGGATAGAGTCGATGCTAAAAGAGTTGGATAGAGTTTCATCCTGATCACAATACGTTAGTAGTCCAAGCGCCCAAAAGGGATCTAAGCACTCGAATATGGATGAAGTCTGACTGTGTCAAATCAGATCAATTCGAGCTGGGGGCGCTTGAGGTTGATCCAGGCGCCCGAAATCTCCTTTAAAAGGAACTACGAATAGCAGCTTTGACAAAACTACTAATCAACCTTCTACTTCCGTTCTGCTCTGAAATCCTGATGTTACAATGCCAAATTGCCACGCCGACAATTGCACACTACTCTAATCTTTATTGTTGGTATTTTTAGTCTTGTATTTACTTAATCTTCTTTTTATACTCAATTTTTGAAGAGGAACGATAAACTTGTTACCATTTCTTATCTTGTGTAAAAGATGAGTCTTTGACTCTGAATCATTGTTTGGAGGAGAAGACTATTAGTGGATTGCTTATCGGAAGTGATTAGCGATCACGGGCCTTGGACTAGCAGCCGCTGGGTTGTGAACCAAGTAAAAAGAAAAGAGTCATTGCTGTGTTGTGTTTTATTCTACTGCGTACTTCAAAAAATGAGATTTAGCGACACGTGCTATTCACCCCCCTCTAGCACTCTTTTCAATCCTACAATTAATATTAGAGCTGGAGTGCTCTAAATTCGTGCAACCACTGTTTAAGCAATTTTTTATTTCATTTTATTTTTTTTTCATTTTTTCGTTGATTCTCTTCTTCTAGCACTACTAATCCAAGACCAAGTCTTGACACATTTTTCTCATTCTTTTTTCATGCAAGTCTTCTTCTTTTGACTGGCCCATCAAGAAGGGTATAGTACGACCCGATCGCCTCTCTTATTTGGTGAAGATTTCAGTTACTGGAAGGGCCGAATGTGTAAGTACCCCGGGTTAGTTTTGATGTTGATCAATCAAATTAAGTTAGACCCTATATATTTGATCCCTTGTGTCTAAGTGTACAAGGACTTAGGAACACAAGAAGTCGAGCAGAAGACGCAGTGAGCAAGAAGGATGATACGGGAAGGGAGCCGACGGACTTGGTGCATCCAAGGGACGAGGAGCTGTGAAAGAGTACACTGGTGGAGCGAGAAAAATACATGTAGTTGATGTATGTCAATCCACAAGTGCAAGAAATGTCGTCAAGTAATAAAATATCTATCCACAAGGATTGTTGATTAAACACTAATTGAGTTCGCAAAGCTAGTTATCTAGACAATCGAGGTTGTGTGTGGTCACGGTGGTAAAAGGCGAAATGCTCACCTCTAGTGCCCCTGTCAATCCATCCCAGGACCAACACGGAGGTTGTGTGTGGTCACAAGAGAGAGAGAGAGAGAGAGAGAGAGAGAGAGAGAGAGAGAGAGAGTTGAGATAGCAAGAGGAAAAGGTTTGAGAGAAGGCCTAGAGCAGAGGTGGTCAAGGAAAGGCAAACGGTCAAAGGGAGAAGTTGAAATTGGTGGGACGATTCTAGGATTTCGATTTCACCACAATGATTGTAAACACCTAATCTATGTTTGGTTTTCTATGTAGGTAGATTATCCTATGATATCTGATGAGAACTTTTGGAACTACACCGGCGTATCCGTTTCAATTCATCGTCTACTTTCAGAGCGACAGAGATGGGAGATTACTTTCTTAAGGAGATCCTTGTCACATGATCCCACAAACCCCGAGTTGCCTTCTCTTACTGCGTGGTGATGAATTGGAATCGATCCATTAAGATCTATGACACTCTATTGCTCCTCGTGACATACCAATCTACTTTCGTAGGCGACTCTCCACGTCTCGGGTTTCTATGGGTCGGAGGATTGAGTTCTCCTTTCGGTTCTTCCCCGTACCTCATGGGATACGAATCTTGTGCTTTTGGCATTAAGATCGTGTGTACATAGTACACCCGGACCACAAACATACACATCATTGAATAAGAAACATGCAAACTCTATAGATTCAACTAAACTATATTTACATATTAAAAGGGCTAATCCCTAATCCTAGAATCAAGAGTCTACTCCATAGTAACGGAATTGCAAACCAAATACAATGAAAGAAACATTCTTTCAATCCGAAACAGAGATTAAAGAGGAAGAAATGCTTAGCAAGATTTGCAAGAAATGTATTCGGAAGGAATCCTTGCTCCGGAGGTGGACAGATCATCTTGATGGAAGAAGATGGCTGCTCTAGAGTTTCCCCAAGAAGGGGAAAACTCTCTCCCAAGAAGGGGTCGGAGCCCTCTGGTCCAAGATAATGCTTCAGATCCAAGACAACCCTTTACACTGAATTTTCAGTCACCCGACATGGCCCGTGCCCGCCGACATGGCCTACCCATGTTGGGCGTTGTGACTGCTTTCGGGAGGCGGCATGGCTGTGCCTACTAGCATGGCCTGCCTGTGGTGAAGGTTGGAGAGATTCTGAGTTTGGGCACGGCCGTGCCGGCTGGCACAGGCAGCCCGTGGTGAACATTGGAGAAGCTTGAAAATGGGGCACGACCGTGTTGGCTGGCACGACCTGCTCATGGTGCCCATTTGAGAAGATCTGAACATGGGCACGACCATGCTGGCTGACATGGCTTGCCCATGGTGAACACTAGAGGGCTCAGAGACTTCGGCACGACCACTCCAGATTGGCCACGACCGTGGCAACTGGAATAAACTTGGAAATGGGTCTTTAAACTCCATTTTCACGCCTTATCAAAGAAAATAAACAAGAGCAGCTTTCCGAACTAGAAAAGTATCAAAATAAAGCATGAATAGATGAAAACATAACATATACGCACAAGAAATGAGATATAATATGTGTAAAACTATGATAAAAATCCAATATGAAATGCACACATCAAAATTCCCCAAACTTAAACTTTTGCTTGTCCACAACCAAAATTTGCAATCTAGATTTTTGTGTGTAAATGATGCATCATAATCCCTAGTGAATTAGTTTAATCCTATCATGTAGTTTCACTAATAAGCAAGACAACCAAATTATTTTAGTGTGGCCTATGTGAAAATTCTCCGTGCTTAGTGCAAAAAGTGGTTTAACATTTTCAAGTATCAACTTCCAGTCCTAATCAAATCGTCATCTATCCGTGTTCCTAATGCTCTTGACGATAGACACTTACCTGCCATACGCAAGGTTCTTCCCTCTCAAAATCTACACAAGGTCTC
>JBBUKS010046601.1:0-10323 GCA_038050645.1 Hedychium gardnerianum
TTGAGAGGTTTTGTTTCATTTCCTATTTTTGTTCAGTAGGATGTGATTAAACTGCGTGGTTGTGCAATACCCGAGTGAGGTATTTTATTTTTATTTCTGTATTGTGTGTGATATACATACCCGTGTTGGGTATTTGTGTTTAATTATATTATGTATCCAGAAATTTTGTCCGCCGTACAGGGGAGGTGCTGTCCGATTTTCGTCGGATAAATACCCTCCCGGGGCGTGACAGATTTAATGACTTATAAATTTTTCGTTACAAAGTTGTGACGATATTTGGGACGAAAAATTTTTTCGTCGCAAAATTTGCGATGATTTTATTCATTTTCTTTGCAACATTTGGCGACGTCTTTTTTGGGACGAAAATTTTTTCGTCGCAAAATTCGTCCTAGATTAGTTTTGCGACGATTTTTTTTAAAAAAATGTATTATAAAATTCATCCCAAAAGTACCATTTTTTATAGTGTTTGCCAACATCACTCAATATTTTTCATCCGGTAGTCCTTGGATGTTCTATACATCTTTCTCTTATCTCTATTGAACCTCTAAGCCCAATTTTAGTCGTGCAAAGTCAACAACTATGATACAACTTCGTCGAGTCACAATCTCCACGAACTTCATATGGTCCTATCAAACTTTTGTTTAATTTCATGCATACATTAGTAACACAGATAAACATAAACTTAAATTCTTTATTTAACATATTAAAATATCTTAGTCGAACAAAGATTATAAGATTTCACTAATATAAATCATTTGAAAAATTAACTTATGATCTAAAAATAAAAAAATTTAATTCCTTTACAATTGTATATATTTTTCATAAAAAAATATCAAAAAATTAATCTGTAACTAATCTTATGGTGAAAATTTTGAAATTTCATCCAATTTAAACTTATCAAAAATATATATATATTCAAAAAACTTTTTTTGATTAATAATTCTACCTTAAATTAAATTGGTGTACACATGATTTGTTCATTAACAGAGATTTTAATAAGAGTTTTAAAGTTTTGAGGATTAGAATGACAACTAAAAAAAACAATTTTTTTTTTATAAAAAAAGTACATAAATACATATGTTTTCTAAGGGCTGTCCCCTCTTTCCAACTTGTGTTGATTGATTGGAAACCTCATTTTGGTTACGGTTAGCGAACTCCATGGTCTATCACCATTGCGATGCGCCGGAGGTCGAGGTCGAGGTCGAAATGGAAGACGGTCCCGTACGAGGTGGTCGAGGTGGCGCAGTCTATCATTCTCTGCAGCACTGAAGATGACGCTAACATAGACCTGACCATCACCATCACCATCGTCGAGAAAGCGCGACAGCGGCAGGCGAAGCGGAACAGACCCGATGATGCGTTCTTCCCTTCTCACAGGATCCGCCTCCCCACCGGAGCTAGCCCCAGATATTTCCTCTTCGTCACCATAGGCGGATTTTATGTTTGATCGGGAAGGTGTTCTTTCGCCTGTGGATGGTGAGAGCCTGAGAGGATGGTTAGGAAGAGGAAGTTGAAGAAGCAGCATCAGCAGGTTGAAGAGGATAAAGAGCGGGAAGCTGTACGTTTTATGCTTCAAATAATTCCTTTTTCATGTTGTTTATTGTCTTTCTATCTTTCTGGCTAGGCTTGTTTGATCAAAATCGGAGATTCTAATTTCTTGTTTCGATTTTAGTAAAATGGGCTGGTAGAATTTCGTTTTCTTATGTTTTCCATCAATTATAAATGAATTTGAACTTCTGTTCAATAGGTATAACTTATTTCATTTTTACCTATATTTGTTAGTATATGTTGATTAACCAATATTTTTTTCTTTGTGTGTGTTTGAAAAACTTCCTAGTGTTGAATAGGCAAAATTCAAAATATCAGCATTGTAGTTAGAAATAATTAAAAAAAAAACATCTTGGCCCAATGCAGAGTCTTATTCATGTACTTCTTCGAATAGAACAATAGAACGCAACTAATCATAAAAATGGGTTTTATTTGTTAATCTATTATGAGAGTTCTTATCCTTGCATGTATATATATATATATATTTCAAAATTTTAGACAGTATACTAAAATATACCACATGACTTCCTCTCTATTTTGTTCTAACATTTTAGGCTGGGTTTTATAGGTTTATTATGATGGTGGACCTCAACCAATATCATTAATTATAAACATCTATTTATGGTTTTTTGATGGGATTGCCAAATCTAATATCTTAATAATGAAATTGTCATTCTATTACTTTCAACCCTTGAATAAAAAGTTTTGACAAGTGAATTCCAATTCCATATTTTTACGGTTTGAAACATGCTAAGAGTCTACTAGATTATACACTTTTGTAGATGTATTGTATTTGTGGCACAATTTTATTTTATGGAATGCATTCTGATTGAAATTCTTTTGAGCTGCAGGTTGGTTCTATAATTTCTGAAAGGAAACTCTTAATAAGGGAGGAAGCAGTGATCATTGAGGCGGACAACAGACCTGACACTTTCGTTTTTAGGAAGCTTATGGTAAGGCTAAATGATTTTTCTTCAATTTAATTCTGTTTTTTTGTTAGATGAGAGGTTTAGATCTTGATTCTTCTCTGGTGTTTTCGCTAAGCGTGGGCTAAGGTATTTTGATCCTGTGGAGAACAAGTCGGAGACTTCCTTCAATTGTGGTGAGGAGGGTCAGTCACACTGCTGTAGATTGCGTGTCGGAAAGGCGGAAGAAACCTTGCTTTCTTGTGTGGGCATTTTGATCATAATTCAAAGCAGGTAATGACCAGACTGTTGTAATTGTGTCCTGCACTGATTATAATTTTCATTGTAAAATTCCTTTAGTTTGCTTATATTACTAATAGTGTCTGTCTAAAACCTGTTTTAGGCCAGAAAATTTCTTATTTTTTTATTATTATTGCAAAGTTCTTTATAAAATGGACTTTAAAGCTCTGCACACTAGAACTTCTTGTTGTTGTCATGCATGAATTACAAATTTGTGTGTTTTTTTATTATGATAACGTTGCAAAATTATAGATTTTTTTAGTTGATATCAAGTATCTCGTATCTAGTTTACATCGCCTAATCCTGAGAGTAATTGATTAAAGTTTTCCATCAGCAATTATAATAAATCGGAAAGCGCTCGCAGCAGATAACCCATCAGCCTAATATTCTTAGGTTAATCGTTTATTAAGAAAAATTCATCTATTAATTTATCGAAGCTGAGATTTGATCTTTAGATGTCTGAGAAACTGAGAAGATGCCCTATCACTACACCATTGCCTAGGACAAAATTATAGTTATTGATGAATTGATGTAATGACATATCATCTAAATTATCAAATTCTTTGGTCATAGGTTGGTAAATCAAACAATTGTTTTGTGATATATATTCATGAGTAATATAATAATAGCCCCTGGGTAGGGTACCGTGGTTAGATTTCTCAATGATAGATTAGACATCTGGAATTCGAAACTCAGCTACGGCATATTATGAAGGATTTTCCCCTTAATGGATAACGGATTCGAGAACGCTGATTATCAGGATAAGTCTCCACGTGCGCTTCTCTGATTTACCTTGGTGGTCGTTGAGAAACTTCCGTGAGGCCACATCAGTCACCTCAAGATTAATTAGGCCGAAAACTTAATACCTTGTGTCAACTAAAAAAGAAGCCTTAAGATTAATCATCCACGTGCGCTAAGAGATGATTGCTTGGTAAAAGAGTCTAAGCGAAATCAACTGAGAGCTGATTGCTTGGTCACCCAAACTAGATGGGTCAAAATCTAGTTAGGTAAAGTGCGAGTAACTTTAAATCTTATATCCTACTCATTACGTGTAACAACTGTAGGGAAGCGTTTCGATGGTTCCACACGACCAAAGGAAGTTTGAGGCGACTGACTGGTGATAACTCTCAACGAGTGAAATCGAAGGGTCTAGGACCGTCGCTGGGTCAGGGCGACCAGGGTGTACTGGCGATTGGGAAGGCTTCCAGGCAACCGGGTAATGATGTTATTGATAACCCGAGCGAGTCGGGTCAAGATCAGATTTGACCTCTCTACAAGAAAATGAGTAGCCCCCAATCAATCGAGTAGCGTCATTATTGTTATATATAGGATAGAAGTTGTAGCCACGTTAGCACCTACACAGGCGACCGGGAAGGCTCCAGACGACTAGATGAGTACTATAAAAAGGGTCTCGAGACAGAGATTGAAAACAACTATTCAAGACTTCTCTAAATCTTTTGTGCTCATGCTCTAGTGCTCTTTCGCTTTCTGTGCTGGAACACGCTGCAACCTGTGCTTCATTTTCGATCGACAATACCTAGAGTAACATTTTTATTTGTTTTAGTGTTGCTTTATTTATTACAATTTGTGCTTAATTTTTTTGATTCTTTTTTCTGTAAGGTTTCTCCATCTAGAAAAAACATTTAGTCTCATTTAGTCATAGTTAAATCTCTTACATGCTTACATTGGTCTAGCTATACTTGACTGATTTTTTTTAAGTTTTATTTATTTTCGCTGTGCTATTTCGATTGATTCAACTGTTTCAGTTATTTTATTTAAATAGCTACTCGTAAAATTCGTAACGCTATTCAACCCCCTCTAGTGTCGAGTTCGATCCAATAAGAAAGTCTCATTTCAACACCTTACACGGATTATCCATGGCCCTAGCCATGACTGTTTACCATACTTAAGCAACAACGAGAGGTCCAATAGCCAACACGGCCTGGTCGTGTCATCTGGCATGATCGTGTTAGGCTATGTCACTAGACTATGTAAGCTAGGAGACTAACAATCGTGGCGTGTGTAGTTGTGTTCTCCATTTTCTTAGGGTTGCGTTAACGACCAAGCAACCCTTAAAAACCTATAAAAAGGACATGAATGCATAGGCTAAAGATCATCTAGGGGTTGCCTACTTGGGAGAGCCGTCTTCGAGGTTTCGAAATTATTCCGCCATCTAGGAGTGTGTGGAGTTCTTCTGAAGACATCGAGATTGTCTTCAACAAAGTTCCTTCTAAATCTAATTCTTATTTCTAGCTGTAAAATGATATTTTTGGCTTGTAACTCCATCGTCATAGAGTAGTCTCCCTAATTCTAGGATTAGAGGGTAACTTAGTTTTATGTTTGTTGAAATAATGCATTGATCCTCTTTTTATTTATGATGCATATGATTCTTGATTGATTCTAATTCATTTCTCTTCATCCATCTATGTTGCTGAATTCAAGTTGGATAGTAACCTCGTTCGGATAGACCAAGGGGTGAACCCTAATTCGAAACCATTGTATATAAACATATGATTGGATCCATAAAGAATAAGGGACATACTTCACGGTGAACCATAATCTCCAACCTCTAGAATCAACTTGAGAATCCTCTCTGAGTAAGGGAAGCGTCTAGGCGATCGTGGGGCTCTAGGACAGGAGTTTTCCTGAAAAGCATTCCCAAGCACAACTACCGGGAAAGTAGTTGAACTCTCTCAAGGCTTTCATTCCCAAACACGACTACCACGAAAGGGTCTATCCTCATTCACTCTTATGGGTTGCAATTAGGATAAACACTGATACATTCATTTTCCTTTGGACAAATTCATTCAACATAATCATACATTGAAATAAAAGAGGTACATTCGTCAACATTCATCATACAACAACAACCAAGCATTATCCCACTATATGAGGCCAACTGTCAACATTCATCATAATGAAAATAAAATCCTAGAATTGTCTTCCGAATTAGCTTTCTCATCATTTTCATTTAATCGCTCTTATTTCTCTTTCCACAACACACCTTTTCTTGATTAACTAGATAACCTCCTTTGCGAGTATTTTGGTATACAACAATATGATCCTAGTGGATGATATTTTTATAGCTTGATGACACCGTGTGCTTGCAGTACGAGCATATCAAGTCTTAACACTACCTATTATAGTGTTTATGTCAAAAGATCCTAGTAATATAGTTATGATATGATAGTAGGTCAAATGAACATTTTCGGAAATACTATATCCATAATAACGAATGATAGTCTTGAATATCCATAGACCTATGTCAATGGCAAATCATGTTTAAGTGCATACATGAGAAATAGATGAACAGGTCGAATAACAACTTGATCCTTAGTGGCTAGTGGAAGGATACAACCGACAATTGATTTATAAAATGCATTATCCTATAGACTTAGATCAATAGGATCGAACTCGACATTAGAGGGGATGAATAATATAACAAATTTTATGAACCAATTTAACAAAAAAAACTAAAGCAAGCAGCGAAATAAAGAGAAATAAATAATGACTTAAATTTTTTAACAAACATGCAATTTTTCAATAGGAGATATCAAGCATCCAACCATAACCCTTAACAAACTTCACGAGCATGCAACTTTTCAATACTTAGCCTAATTTAGGAATTCAAGTATCAAGAATTTGATCACAGTGACACGCAAATATAGACACATACAACATAAAAAATGATTCTTATTTATAATTTCTCCTTTCTAGAAAACCTCTTGAGGTGATGAAACCTTAAAAAGAATCTAAAAATTAAAGCACAAAATACTAAAAAGTATGGAAACAAAAATATAAACAATTATATGCTAAGTGTTGCCGTTCGAAGTTCAAGCTCAAGGTTGCAGCACATCGTCACAAAGGATTGAAGAGCATAGAAGATGTAATGAGCACATCGAGTAGGAGCACGAATAGAGTAGTAGTATGATCAAGAGTTGTTCTAAAAGCTCTTCCTCGAGGCCCCCTATATAGCCCTTCTTCGGTTGTTGACATGGAAAGCTCCAGTTGATTGGAACCTCCCTGATCGCCTGAAAGCTGCTAATGGGTTGCTAAAAGGGAGCTCAGTTAGATGCGTGCATTAGATACGTTTCAAAAACGCGTAGCGAAAGACAAATAATAAATCTAATTTATTACAATACACATTACATGCATGCAGGATACAGCAGTGTCAGACATAATCATAATATAAAATTTTACGACAATTAAATTATACCTGCGAGTTCATTATCGAATCTTGTAGAGAGCGTTTGCTAGTCTCGTAAGGCTCATCTCTTCCGAAATCAATGAGCAAGCCTAACGAGACTTGTCTCTACTCGTATCCACGCTGAGTTATCCTTGAGGCGACTTCTCTAAGTCTTGAGTCGAGTCTCCGCTTCGGTACTAGCCGAAGGTGGGAGACGAAGTGATCTGAGAGAGAGATCACAATGCGATTTGTACCTAGCGGCAATTGCAACCAGTCGGTACAAATCAAGTGGCTCAACTTTGTGCCTGACGGAGAGGAAAACCCGGCAACACAAAGTCATGTCCAACCAACTATTTAGTCGACACACAAGAGAAGGGACAACAACTAATTACTGTTGTCCAGCACAAGAACAGGTGGTCGGAGGCTTGCCGGCGACCAAAAGGTGGCCCGACTGTGGGCCGGAAGAAGCAGCGGTGCCTCGCAGTAGCAAGCAAGGAGGACTTTCCTCCTTGCTGTCTGGCGGCACAAGGAAGCACAGCAGCCAGTCCGGCAATAGCAGCGCCTTGCTGCCTTGCTGTGGCAGCAACTCCGGCAGGGCAGCAAGCATTAGCCGGTGGTGTTGTTTCTATCCAGAACGGTAAGTTGGCCGGAGCAGCACAACTTGTTGGCGGAAACAGCAAAGAGACAAGGCTTGGGGCGGCAACAACCTTTGTTGGCCCGCGACAACATGCTTGGATGACAACATATTCTCTCCGGCGGATCAGCAAGGTGGGCGGAACTCAGGTGACTGGAACAACTTCTTGTCGGCGGCCCAAAAACTGGGTAGCAACCTTCGTGCCGGCGGCTCAAAGGATGGGCAGAATTCCGGCAGAAGAAACCATTGGACGGAGCTAGCAGCTGCCGACGATGGAGCTTCTATCCGAAGGAGGAGCAGCCGGCAGAGGAGTCCTCTTGGGCGGCAACAGCAACAAAAAGGAAGAGCCCGTTTTGTTTTGGGCGGCGGCAGCTACACGAGAGGGAGAAGAGAAAAAGAAAATAAAACCTAATCAAATTAGGTTTCAAATTAGGGCCTTAGAATACTGGTCATTTGGATGGGTCTCCATTAGCGCTTCTCGATTTACCCTGGTGGCCGGTGGGAAACTTCCGTGGGGCCGGGCCGGTCACTCTAGGTCCGACGTTACCCGACCTGGTTAATCATTTTCATTTTTTTATATAGATTTTTCTATCAGATTTGAATCAAATTCAAACCTATATCCATTAATCCAAAACCTAAATCATTAATCTTAAGTTTGGTTCAAAACTAAACCACCTTGGTTCAATAACCAAATCTCTTTTAATTAAAACTAAATCATTTTGGTTTATAATTAAACCAAAAAAGATTCAACTTGTCTTCAAAAGATGTGATACATTTGCGCTTCCGTTATTCCAAATCCTTTCCAGATTTGCCCTTCGTCTAGTTCAACTAGACTCAGTGTCTCTTGATTTGAGAATCCAATTCTCAAACTCGTTTTATGTCTCTCAGATAAACTCGTAGTGTGTGTGACCTTGTAGGTTCTCGGTTTATATTGATCGTCCATAGTTAACTATTAATTATGGAACGATCATGAGTGATACCATAATCCCCAATTAACCGAAAAACCACAATTGATTCCAGAACAATTCTTGAACCCTTCAGCAACTACAATGAGTCGTGTCTCGTTCTTTTTACTCGTCTTATATCCATTTGGTTTAGGACATGGTCTATGTGACAGTCCCCACAAGACTAACTACATCACACCTAACCCAAGTTATATTTTCTCGTCCTGTGGATTTGAAATTACTCAGACATGTGTCCAAGAATATCATACTCTTAACATGTATTGCTTTGGTCAAAGACTTCAAGTAACAATCCTGACAAGTGACCACAGGATATACGTCTCCTTGCAAGTAGAACTGTCAAACGGGCCAACCCATGGCAGGGGCGGGTCGGCCCATAGTGGGCTAGCCATTTGGCGGGGCGGGGCGGGTCCGCCCATCATCTTGGCGGGTTGGGAAATTCCCAACCCAACCTAATCCAATGCGGGTTGCAGGTTGCGGGTTGCGGGTTAGGAGGGCCAACCCGCAGGCCCATCAATTTTTTTAATTTTTTTTTTAAAAAAAATCATATCTTCAAAGTTTTACTTCGGAAAGATTTCATCAATCAAATGTATCTAGAAATAAGTATTTTAAATGTAAATGAACACAAACAAATACTCATGTTTGATAAAAAATACTGCTTTAAAACTTGGCTTATGTGTGTTTCTCAACTGCGAGCCAACCCAAGCCCACCGCAAGCTGATCTGTGTGGATCACAGGTCTAGGTGAGTTGGCCCGCGGTGGGCTTGGGTTGATAAAATTCCAACCCAACCCGCTTAAATTGTTTCGCAGGGCGGGCCAACCGGACAAGTCCAACCCAAGTTGACGGCTCTACTTGCAAGGAGCGGTGAATCCTCT
Source organism: Hedychium gardnerianum (assembly GCA_038050645.1). Classification (NCBI taxonomy): domain Eukaryota; kingdom Viridiplantae; phylum Streptophyta; class Magnoliopsida; order Zingiberales; family Zingiberaceae; genus Hedychium; species Hedychium gardnerianum. The sequence continues at coordinate 9,412 of JBBUKS010046601.1, forward strand.
ATGAGTTATCCAAACACCTTTAAGCACTTCGAACTTGTACCCAATCATCTCGGGTACACACCTCTAAGGAGATGCATACCTAAGATGTCAAAATATAAGTCTCTATGACCAAGAAGACTTGAATACATCAAGTTGAAGGAAACTTGCACTTAAACTGCAATGAGATCTTCATTGACATATCCATATATGTACAGACTCATATGAAATTTCATGGCATGTCACTCCAATGAACTAGTTACCTTTAACTAGCATTCACGTTTAACTCTCGACATCCCAATGTCTCCAGTTAGTGAGGAATGACTGCTTGGATAAACCAAAGAGTATAACACGTGCTAGTATCACAGAATCGATGATGTCTGAACTCATCAATTCGTCAACTAGAGAATGTTTCAATACATTCATAATTACATATGTAGAGATGCTCACTAGTTGTGATCCAATCATAAGTTCTCTCATACTATGAATTGTATTGTGGGCATTCAGTAAATGAGTTTAAGATCCAATCATACATATAAAGAATGTACACTCAAATAGTGAATCATCTATTTATCCAATAAATAGTATATACCATAAGGCGATTGCCTTAGAACATCTCTCAAATATAATAGTTGCAACTTTTATTCAATTGATAACGTCGTCCATGGTCTCTGGTCGACTGGCCTGGAGCTTGGTCAAATATGATCTTGACCGTCTCTCTTGGATCGCTAGATCTCGTCTTATACCGGCTGCCTGGAAGCATCTTTGGTCGCCCGTAAGATGCGGTCGCCTCGACCCTTGCTTTGTTCACCTGAATCCTCCCAACTCTGTCAGTTGAAAGTTATCTCCAACCGGTAGCTCGTGTTGGTGCGGGGAGCACCAAAATCAAACCTATATTTTGATATTGTCAAAGGTTTAAAGTTAAGTCTTATTGTT
>JBBUKS010046631.1:0-10321 GCA_038050645.1 Hedychium gardnerianum
GAGCATACTAGCTTTGGATGAATAGTGCTCGGCGTACTGGAGGCGTCTCAGATGGATGGGGACGCCTCAGCACTGAAGGCGGGGGAGGCACCTTGGATGGCTAGGGGCGCCTCAACACTGGAGGCGCTGGAGGCACCTCGGAGAGTTGGGGGCGCCTCAGCGCTGGAGGCGCTGGAGGTGCCTCGAACGACTGGGGGAGCCTCAGCGCCTGGATAAGCACTGTTGACCTGCGAGCTGATGGAGCCGCCCTGGAGAGCTTGGAGACACCTCAGAGGAGATAAACAATGACGATCTCGAATCCGATAAGCCTCAATGGAGGAGCCCCGGAGTGTTAGAGGCGCCCCCAATGGGCTATAAGAGAGTATCTCGACCAGCAGCTAAGGACAACTCTTTCAAGTACTATTTCGACGTCATACTGCTGCTCCGGAGCTCCAAATTTGCTGTACTACGATCCTGCTGCACCGAACTAACACCAAGTCATCATCGACAGTAGTATTTTAATTGGGTAACAATTTTTAGTATTAGTTATTTATAGTTACCCCTGCGTAAGAGAGGTGTAGGTTTGTTATGCTCTCTAATTTTTGTACTCGATTGCTCTTCCAAAGGTTCTCCGGAAGAGAATTAGTGGATTGCCCGTCAGAAACGTCCCAAGGGGGCGTGGGCCTTGGAGTAGTAGTCTGCTGGGGATGCGAACCAAGTAAACCGATCGTGTGTTTTCTCTTCTCTGTCTGTCTTTATTCGTTTTAATTTTTCCGCTGCGTACTCTTAATTTTCGAACAACGAGATTTCAAAACAAAAGAAAAGAAAGTTTTAAAAACACGTGATTCACCCCCCGTCTCACGTGCACTCGATCCTACATTAACAATTGGTATCAAGCCCAGACTGCTAGAAGGTCTAACCGCCGACTGTGCACAAGAGCTATGGTCTAATCAAGCCATGTGAGTAGAATATTGACTTCAAACAAAGGAAGTAGGGACTCCCCTGTTTGGATCAAGAGGATCAGACATCAGGCAGAGAAGTCCTAGTTGCGGCTAGGCAAGGAAGTCCTACTAGGTTGGGTGGATCGAGGGGCATGAAGTCCTGGTGGGTCTAGAATCGGACGAGGGGGGCCCTGTGGTCCTTCGTTTGAGGAGGGGATTGTTAGGGTTGCAAGGTTGTAAACAAATTTCCACATTAAAAACACATGGGAAAGATCATGGACTTATAAGGAAAAAATATCTCCATTGGTATGAGACATTTTGGGTAAAGACTAAAAATAAAACCGTGAGAGCTTAGGCCCAAAGTGGACAATATCATATCATTGTCAAGATATCTAATTTTTTTTGGTCCTAACAGTATGGTCTATATCTACGAGCATGTGTACTTCCGGAGTGTGATATTATAAACTAATTTAAAGTTAAATAAAGGGGAGGGGGAATCTGTTAGATTCGATAGATAAATAATCATAAAATGATAAGTGTTATTTGAGGAATAACCTTATTCAATTTTTCTAAAACTTTTAGAAATTTTTCTGGATTTAATCGGGGCTAATATGACAAGTTTGAGGGGATATAAATAATAGACTTTTGAAAAACTTATTTGAAATATCAATTAAGTGGGAGTTGATTATTTTGATTAACCTAAGGATGAATTAAATAAACCTAAGGTTATATATATATACCTAAGTTTCTTTTCCCTATTCTTAATCTCCTATTCCTCTATTCCTCTCTGCCGCCTACCCCTCTCTTCTCGATCTCTCTCTCTCCACCACGTTGCCGCCGTCAATTTTCCTTGTTGTCGCTAATCATCACCGTCAAGTCAGGCTAGCCCAGGTTCCAATCCCTCATCTCTCTCCCGACGCCATTAACCACCGGAGGCCAATCTACTATCACTGTCTCTCCTCAATGTTGCTGAGCCAACTAGCATCGTCGGCCATCACATAACCTCTGAGCTCTCTTCAGCCATGGAGATTAGCCGCCGCTCCCTCTCTTCTCCCTCATCTCCTCACAGAGCTGGTTGTCGCCCCTCGTCACCACCTCACCCTTCTCCAGCCACAACAACTAGAGAAGGGTGGTCAGACGCGGCACCATAGTTAACCCCCCGGATCTCCACTCGAACCCTCTCTCCCAGATCCTACTGCCGGTCAACCATAGATCAGATTAGATCTGACCCATCCCGGTGTTGCTCTCAATCGGCCGACATCACTACCAATTCTCACTATTCTATTGAGAGTCTCAGTCGTAGGACATTGTGCCGACCTCAGTTGGTGCTGTTAGATCAGATCGGAACGCTATTGGCCAATTTCCAGATTTGTTCCGTCCATCTCTCCACCACCGACAGTCATCTACGGGAAGTAGACGTATAGGGTAACGAAAACTTATCCCTGATTCAATTTACCTTAATGGATGGGTTAATTGGGAAATTGCAGGTTTCATACATTGTGTATGTGGGGTAATTGATTGAATGGATCTAGTAATAGATCAATTAAGGGATGATTTAGGGTTGTTGTGTGATTAATCCTGTTTTGGACTAATAAGGCTAATTCAAATGGTTTCATGGGGATCATCTTGTTAGGAGTGTAATGTTAAAAGAGCTCATATGTGCTTATGTCTTATGGTTAGATTAATCCAATTAGAGTTTTATAAACGATTTAGGATTTGGGGATTCATTGCTCGTATTATAGTAGACTTTGGTATTGATTGTGTTTCTATGATGCAAGACACTAATTCGGGATGGGTACTTGGATTTGAGGACTCTTTGACACGATCTATGATTTGGAGGCGGGTATTTCTTCCCTTGCTCTCATTTATAGTAATTGATCTTAGTGCATGATATGTTCTGATTGATATAGTAGCCGTATATACCTTGACTCTATTCTCATGCTACCTAAATTTTGATACTTGCTTTCTTGTACTTGAGATGTTCTGTTTATATCTATGCAACCTCTATGATTTCATATCCTGTAGTGTGTACACATGTGTGGTGTGCACAATAGGAACAAGCTTAGGATTGTGTAATCATGTAGTTGTTATACACACGTGTGGCGTGTAACTATATGCATATGCTATATTTTGTAGATTCATGCCATGTAGTTGTGGGCACGTGTGTGACATGTACCCTAGACATTCATTGCTGCATAGTCTTGATTGAAGGGACACGTGTGTGACATGTACCTTACATATTTTCATCATTGTTGTATGCATTTTATTGTAGATGTAAACACGTGGGTGACGTGTGTTGTAGGTGAGGTATCATGCTGGTGATTATAGTACATGTTTGATTTATGCATGTAAACACATGCGTGGTGTGTATTACGATTCATATGTCGTGATGGATTTACTTGTATACATTGCATAGATAGACATATGTGATAATGAGATCATTTGTATCCTACTCATGATGCATATATGCTATCGATTATGTCTCCCATTAGGTTGGTTGAGTGAGTCGTAGCATCACGGTGTTGCATGCATACTATCCATCACTTTTCCCTTCGGGTGTAAGAGCATCGTAGTTGTGCTAGTTCTTTCTTATTTCTTGAATGTATGAATCTGATCTGTGGATGAGTTGAGTTTTCATCTCCCATATAGGGATTGTATACCCTGGGCTGCCCACAAGGCCATTCATGGTAGAATGTTCTCTCGCAGCCCGTAGCTAGATAGTTACTTCCTGTCTGCTCACAAGGTCATTCGTGCTAGAGCGTTTCTCCCCCAGACCCTGACATTTCAGATTGCCCACGAGGCTATTCGTGGTAGAGCATTTCTCTCGCAGTCCACAGCTGACAAGCTAGGTGTCTTGATCATTTGTATACTCTGTGGTGGAGCATTGCTCCCACATATGAGAACTAATATTGTTACTTGTACTGATATATGCATATGAGATTTTGTACCCATATTTATTATTACTGGCACTACTCAAGATACTGCGTGTTGTTGAGTGTGTTTGTGTCGTTGAAGCATACATGTGTAATCATCCATTTGGTGAGTAACCTTTGAGACTGTATACATTTGAATTCATGTACTCTTTATTGTTCATGCATTATCTTCTTATATTCGATGAGTATTCCTTTTGTATTCACTACCCCTGCTTTCCATTATTACTTCCAAGTTAGCATGTATATGTTGATTGAGTCGCTTAGAGGATTCTGTCTACGCCGTCCCATTCACATCGAACTTTGGTTTAATTCCGTTTCATTTCTATTTGATTTTCTTCTGCATTTTGCTCATTGAACTTGTATTGTAATAAATGTTTTTTGTATTTGGACTTTTTGGGTTCTTCGGTTATGTATTTGGAGTGTTAAGCCAAGCCGGCTCGCAGTTGTGATTTGGATTTTCTTACTCTGTTTGATTTTTTTATTATCTCTACTGGGTGGTTGTGTTTTGTTTCGAGTTTTGTGGACTCATATCATGTTGTATTTGTGATTGTCACAAGAGGGCATCGTCCGTATCAACGGACAAGTGTACCTCCGGGGTGTGACATTCTTTCCCAATCCAACTGACCGGGACTTCCTTGCTCAGTCTAACTGACCAAGACTTATGCCCAGTCCAACCGACCAGGACTTCTATCGTGTCCAACCAACCAGGTCTTCCTTGCCCAGTTCAACTGACCAGGATTTCTTTTCCCAACCAAATCTTATTCTATGACTAACTATGACTCGTAAAACTATTTTATGATCATATCGAAGCACAATCAAGTTGTGATATCACTATTGGGTAGCCCGATGCGGTGCGTGCTAAAACACGTTTCCCAAATATGCATAGTGGAAGACATAAATGGTAATAATAAAATTTAATTATTACATCACACGTGCCACATGCATTCAAGGATGCAACTCATACAGACATGATCACATACTACAATTTTATGAAATTAAATTTACTCTAGTTATATTTTAATGGATAATGTGGAGTGGAAAGGGCATCAACCAAGATGACTTTGGAAGTCAAGTCACTAGTTCTGCCTTCACGAAAGGTACTAGCCTTGCATGTGAAAGCGAAGTTTGGTGCTCAACGGCGTATGCAACCAAACGACACCAAATAGAGAGAACAACCCAAACAAAGGGTTGTTGTTTGACAGGAGAAGGAGGTTGTTCGCTTCCTTTTCTTCGTTGTACGACGTCCATAATTTGCTACCAAAGAGGTATGAAGTACCCTGAGGCTTCGGGGTTTCGGTAACAACATTTGCTCGTCGGAACGGAGGTTGGAAGAGGCCGGAAGAGGGCAAACTATGTAGGTTAAGGGTTGATTGTCCAAAATATTCTCCATGAAAGACATGGGAGAAGCAACCTACATCCTCGAGATTAAGATCTATAGAGATAGATTGGAATGGTTGTTTGGTCTTTCATAGACTACATATATAGACAAAGTGCTAAAGCGGTTTAGCATGCATGAATCCATGAAAGGTTTTATACATATGCAATATGAGATTCACCTTTTGAAGTCTATGTGCTCATGCACAAAAAATGAGAGGATTTGCATGAGTAAGATACCCTATGTGTCAGTGATAGGATCTATCATGTATGTTATGTACAAGGCCCGATGTATCATATGCTCTGAGTGTCACGAGCAGTTACCAATCAGATCTAGGCATAGATCATTGAGTAGCTGTCAAGGTAATCCTTAATTACTTAAGAAGAACTAAGGATGTGTTCTTGGTATATAGAGATGGTGATATAGTTACTCTGGGTATACTGATGCCAGTTTCTAGACAGACAAGGATGACTCCAAGTCTCAGTTTGGATACATATTCACATTGAACTAAGGTGTAATAAGTTGGAAGAGCTCCAAGCAAGAAACCGTCGCAGATTCTACCACTTAGGTAAAATACATTGCAGCTTCTGAAGCAGCAAAGGAAACAGTTTGAATCAAGAAATTCATCTCTAAACTAAAAGTGGTTTTGACCATTGTTGAAGCATTACCAGTTTACTGCGACAACACTAGAGCCATTTCTCAAGCAAAGGAATCCAGATGTCACCGCTATCATCTGATCATGTGCTTCGCCGCTATAAGTTTACTGCGACACATGATCCAAGCATGTGCTTCGCCGCTATAATCTGATCAGAAAGATCATTAGTAGGAATGAAATAAAATTGAGAAGATTTCCATCGAAAGTAACCTAGCAGATCCTTTGACAAAGGCTTTACCACAAAATAAGTTTGAGAGTCACATCCAGAACTATGTATTGGATACCATGGTGATTGACATTAGGCCAAGTGGGAGTATGTTATATTTGAGAGGTGTCCTAAGGCAATCACCTTATGATATATACTATTTATTGGATAAATAAATGATTCACTATCTAAGTGCACATTCTTTATGTATATCTTAAACTCAATGTCCATAATACAATTCATAGCATGAGAGAATTTGTGATTGGATCACAACTAGTTCTACATGTGTAATTATGAACGTATAGATTCCTAGTTGATGAATTGATGGGTTAGGATATCATCGATTCGGTGAGAATAATACGTGTTATACTCCCAAGCAGTTGCTCCTCACTAGCAGGAGACATTGGGATTACGAGAGTTAAACGTGGATGCTAGTTAAAGGTAACTAGTTTATTGGAGTAACTTGGCATGAGACTTCATATGATTCTCTACATATATGGATCTGTCAATGAAGATCTGATTGCAGCATAAGTGCAAGTTTCCTTCGACTTAAGATATTCAAGTCATCTTGGTCATGGAGACTTATACTTTAATGTCTTAAACAAGTATCTCCTTGAAGGTGTGGACCCGAGATGATTGGGTATAATTTTGATGTGCTCGAAGGTATTTGAGTAACCCAGAGAGGATTCACCACTCCTTACATAAGGAGAAGTATAACCTTATGACCACTTGTCGGATTATTACTCGTAAGTCTTTGGCTAAAGCAGAACACATCAAGAGAATGGTCTTCTTTGACAATGTTTTGAATAATTCGAATCTGCAGGATAAGGAACTACTACTTGGGCTAGGTGCGACATAGTCAGCCAAGTGGGGACTGACACATTGACCATGTCCTAAACCAAATGGGTATAAGATGAGTGAAAGGAACAAGACACGACTCATTGTAGCTGCTGAAAGGTTCAAAAGTGGTTCTGGAATCAACTGTTGACTTTTTGGTCAATTGAGGGTCATGACATACTATTAGGTGCCACTCATGATCTATTCGCAATTAATATATAATTATGAATGACCAATATAACTAGGAACCTATACTGTCACACGCACTACGAGTTTATCCAAAAGACTTAAAACGAGTTTGAAAATTGGATTCTCAGATCAAGAGATATATTTTTGTTGGACTAAACAAATGACAAATATGAAAAATTATTTGTTGGAATGGAAGCGCAGATTGGCCACATCTTTTGAAGATGTGACATACCCTCTTTGGTTTGATAATAAACCAAATTGGTTTGGTTTTGAACCAAACCAAGAGCTTAATGGATTATGTTTTGGTTAAGGCTTATCGGGTTAGTTTGGGGCTTAGGAAATGACTTGCTCATAAAGTCATTCAAAAGGTTTTTGTATGAGATCAAATTGTTAGTTCTTCCCCAAAATTCCTCTTTTTTCTCTCCTCCCTCTTCCCTTGCCATCGACCACAAGGAGAGGTTTTCTCCTTGTGCCGCCCAACACTGCCGGCCACCACCTCCTCTCTAGCCAGCAACTCCCTACCGACCAGAATATCGTTGGAGTAGTGATCTCCAACCAAGAGGAGACCAGTACATACAAAGAAGGTCGGCGGACAACAAGTTGTTCATCACCGGTTTGCCCTCTTCTGGCCTTCTCTGACCTCCGTTCCGCTGAGCAATCCTTGCTACCGAAACCCCAAAGTCTCAAGGTATTTCATACCTCTTTGGTAGCAAATTACGAACGCCGGACAACAAAGAAAAGGAAGCGAACAACCCCCTTCTTCGGTCGGATAGCAACCCTTTGTTTTGGTTGTTCTCTCTGTTTGGTGTCGTCGGGTTGCATACACCTCCGGGCACCAAACTTTGACTTCGCATGCAAGGCTAGTACCTTTCGTGAAGACAGCTAGTGACTTCTGAAGTCGTCTTGAGGAGTTCTCGGTGTGGATATGAATAGAGTCAAGACTTGATTTCATTGCTTGGTTGATGCCCTTTCCACTCCACGTTATTTAATTCCATAAATATTTTATTATACGATCATGTCTGCATGAATTGTATCCTTGTATGCGTGTGGTGCATGTGATGTAATAATTATATTTTATTATTACCATTTATGTCTTCCATTGTGCATGCTTGCAAAACATGTTTTAGCACGCACCGCATCGGGCTACCCAACATAGTTCATACATTAACATCACATCATAAATAATCCCTACATTCTAGAATTCGAAGAATCTACTTCATAGCATAGGATATACAACCACAAGATGAAAATAGCAATCTACAACTCAAATCGAAAAGAGAGGAGAAGAGAACGCTTATCAATGCATTGCCAGAGTCTTCGGATGAAATCCTAGCTCAAATGGTGGACGAATCATCGAAATTTGCTTCCAAAATGTACCTTGTGGGTTCCCTAGAAGGGAAAAACCCCTCTCCCCTTGAAAAAGGGATCAACCTTCCCTTTTATAGGCATGACCGTGCCGTGACAAATTTACTGAGGCAAGGCATGGCTGAATTGTGTGGGGCTCTGGTCTTCGCTCTGAAAGAGGCATGACCATGCCTGGGAGGCACGATCGGGCCATGTGGCTTCCTGGAATTGCTGGAGACTGGGTTGAAGAAGGCACGACCAGGCCATGTGGCTTCCTGGAGAGTTTGGCTAAATAAGCACGATTGTGCCTGAGAGGCACGACCATGCTTTGTCTCCAATGTCCGTTATGCTCCATTTTTGCTCCAAATTGTACTCTGTCAATCAAAACATGAAATGAGCAGAACTCTGAACCAAACGAATAAAAACAATCACATAATAATAAAATAAGGTGCGATGATAGTGTAAATCATGCTCATGAAATGCAAATAAATGTATGACAAACAATGCCTAGAAACATGCATAATCTACACACATCACACCCCCAAACTTAAAACTTTGCTTGTCCTCAAGTAAAAACCTATAATCTAGATTCATGTGATGAAATGGTGCATCATAATCTCTAGTGAACCAATCCAATCCTATCATATAATTTCATTGATATGCATGATACAAAAATTATTTGAGAATGGTCTAAGTAGAAGTTCTCCGTGCTCAGTGCAATGAGTAGCCTAACTTTTTCAAGTGTCAATCTCCAAGCTCAATCAAGTCGGTATCTAACCGTGTTCCTTATGCATACGAAAATAGGCACTTACCTGCAACACGTATAGTCAATCCCTCTCAAACTACACAAAGTCTCAAAGGAATTACTTGTTAGTTTCCACTCACGACAACTATTTTTACATCCATTATTCAAAATGTTTTATTTTTGTGCTTGCAAGATGTGGCACAAAATATAGGGACTTTGATTTTTCCAAATGAGTTGACATGATCTGAGTTATCCAATAACCAAAATGTAGTTGAGAGGTCACCTTAGAAGCACAAGTACTAGTCTGGTTCTATGAATCATGACTATTTTTGGAATTATCTACCATCAAAATTAGGCAAAGTGTAGAGAGATCCTAAGACTAGGCCAATCCTTAAACTCTTCCATTGAAAACATAGCTCACTTCATGCTACTACGGATAGAAAAAGTAGATCACTAGGAAGACTAGCACCATAAATCACAACAACATGAAAATTTAGAACAAGTGTGCTTGTATTCTTTCAATAAGGACAAACCAACAATGACATGATAATTGATGCAACTAAAACTACCACAGATGAAACATAACCAAATCAAAACAAACTGAAACAAACCAAGCAAAAGCAAACTAAACTTAAACAAACATATGTACAAACCCTTCAGACTTGGACACTTCATTGTCCCAATGAAAAATAAATCAAAAAGGTTGGGATGAAGGATAATCAAGGAAACTTGGAAATCCAGGAAGGTCAAGAAACCAATACTTGTTTTTGTGCATGTGCTGGTGGTACATAGTATCAATTTATATGCAAGTTAATCGCATTAAACCCTGATTATCCTCTTGTTTCGCTCATTCTTTCTCTTGAAAGTGAATGAAATTGGTGGCCAACTTAAATAATTCCTCCTCCCTTCTAAAGTGTTGCTACACTGAAAATGATCATCCGACATAATACACTTTCTCTCTAAAAAATTTATATGCATGGTATGATCAAAATGAAGAGTATCTAGAGTGGAGCGAAGCTTAGAAAAATCAAACCGAAAACCTGCAGAGGAATTAGCAAAAGCTGATGAATGTCTAGCAGACTCAAAAGTAGAGGGAGCATGACCACTTGGGGAAACTT
>JBBUKS010046652.1:0-10320 GCA_038050645.1 Hedychium gardnerianum
GAATTCGACAACTGATTCTTGAAATTTGGCGGGATTGCAAATCGTTGTCTTGCTTTTTGTAGCGAATTCTGTTATTGGGGAACGAACAAGGGTGGTGGCCTTTGTTCTTCCTTGAACGATCTTGGCAGTGCTATTCCAATGGTGTTTGGTGCTACAGTTTGTCTATGTGAACAATATGCACTGTTCTATGAATGCCTCTTCTTAATGCCCGACCTCACAAGACAATATGCTAAAGTTTCTATGTGAACTATTAACAATTGAAAAATGATGAATCAAATAACACAAAATTTAAAATAATTGATCCGATTTCATAAAAAAAAATTATGCAATTAAAACGAAAAATATTCACGACGGACGATTAAAAAATTTAAAAAAAAATAAAAATTATAGATTAATTCATGATAACAATTAGTATTTAAAAATCATCCTAAATTAAATTAAATTAAACGAAGAGTCTAGGCAGCACGTTCCAATCATAATGAGCTGCCCCGTATCGACTTATTCTATTTGCAGTAGGGTCTGCCACAAACTTCTCCTCCGGGAGAAGACAAAGTTGTGAATCAGCACGGCGATTGGCTACATAAAAATAGTAATAAGCGTGAGCTTCGGCTTCCTTTTCTTCATTAATCTATAATAACCACCTAGCCCATGCAGGTACGTACACGCATTGACTCTGATAATTAAAGCAAGTCGGTGAATTTTAAATAAAGCTAGGGCGATTAATTAACAAGGTCTGAGAGTGGTTCTTGTACGAATCAATAATTAAGTATTCAAATGAGGCGTTATCGACGCTCTCGAGTGACTGGCTGGCTCCGCAAGGTCGCGTATTAATTAGGGTTTCTGGCTCTTCATCTTCTGTCTGTATACAGTGTCTTAGAGAGAGGAAGAGAAAGCACTAGAGTTGTGTTTTGACAGAAAGATTGATAGACACTTAAGATTATATTTAGTACATTTGATAATGACAAAATAATATTATCAATTCCAAATAGTACAAATCTTGTTCTTCCCTGATGAGCAAGTTGATCGAACAACCGCGATATATAATTGACAGTTCACACTAAATGCAGGATTGAGAATATAAGATCATTAATTCTCTGGTCACACAGCACAGCCTCTCACAGGCGAACAGAAACTAAACTGGTGGATTGATAATAAATACACCTGGTATTGAAGAATGAGCACACCAAATATGAACAGTATTGGGGAATTAAACATCTGGTATTAAAGGTCCCAGTGAATTACGATGAAACAGTTTGGTGTGGCCAAAGGAGTATATCGAAACAGTTGCATGTAGCAAAGTTCAGATCTTTGGAGGGTTTAGACACCATACAAATCAGGCATATGGGTTTCCTTCTGCATTTGTTTCATTGAATTCTGATACGTAGCTACAGTAGCTAAGAATGAAGATAATCAGTGAGTTCCTTATCTGTGTGACATTCCCAGCAAAGAAATTAATCTATTTATCTCTGTCTGTCTCCAAATAATAATAATAATAATATAGATACGAAAGATGACCTAAAAGCAACAAGATCAAAGTTGTCGTCTAGCCTGAATTCCCACCATGCAAAGTAAAAGTACTGACCAAGTTGCAGTTCACCAACAAAGCTTCAAAAGCTCTCAATTCAATTCAATGGAAGCACAAGAATGGCAAAAGAGAGCAGATGGAATGTTGAAAACCAAGTGATGGGAAGAAAAGGCATGTGTCAGTGTAAAGATGATTATGAATGTATGTGCATTTCAATATATTAGATAATTAAACCAAGTAATTATAAGGCAATTAGTGTCGATCTAGTCATTGTACAGAGAGATCTAAAGAAAGCTGGGGTGGCAGCAAAATAGTACAATATCATTCAGTGTACAAGATCATGGATGTTGTGAGAATCCTCCATTCGACATATCAGGTCAGAGAAAAAAAACAAGCTCCTAAAAGGATGGAGAGAAAAATAAAATCGAAGATGAAAAAAAAAAAGAAGCATTTTTTTTAGGGGAAGCCAATTTGTACGTACCGTTAACAAGATCATCATCTCTACTTTTCCTCGCTCTTCCTTATCTCCGATGGTATCAAATCCTGTAGCAGCCCGTGGTCCCTGGGCGACGCTGCTGCCTCTGCCGCCGTCCGATTGGTGAAGGCGTTGGGGGTCAACGGGGGCAGATGACGAGGAGCGGCGGCGGGGCGGAAGTCAGGCAGTGGCGCCGGAGAAGGATGGAAGTAACTTCCGAGAATCGGGAGGCTGAGACCCATGGACGGCAGCACGCTGAGTCCCATCGGCGGCGGTGGCGGTGGCGGGATCAAGAGAGGTTGGTGCGCGTGGCCGCGTGGGAGGATGGGGCTGGGGTGGGTGTGCTGCCCCTCGTAGGTCGTCACCACCACCGCGGGGTCCTCCGACGACCGCTCCACCCGCTTCTTCACGCCGCAGGTGGCGCTGGTGCAACGGTAGTAACTCCTGCGGCAATGACGATCGTACCCCTATCATTGTCTCCGAATTACAAAGAGAAAAGCACGATAGTGGCAAGGGGGAGTAAATAAGCACCTCGGGTAGGGGCTGTTCTTGACGGCTTTTTGTCCGTACTTGCGCCACCGGTAGCCGTCCTCCAAGTGGTCGACCTCGCTCCGCGTCTTGAAGGCGACTCGTGGCCCCTTTTGACGCTTTTGCCCCTTCTTCTTCCCGCCTTCCTCCTCCCTGCATCAATATCCCCATTCCAAAAACCCCATTTCAAATTCCAATTCGCCGTTAAATTAATCATCGCACCTCACCAATCCATACGCCTTACGCTTTCCTGGTCTTCCCCTGTTGCTCCGATCCCTCATCTCCGGCGAAGGCCGGGGACGAGGTCGAAGCTCTAATCGCCGTGGCCGCTTCCGTGGAGGACGACGTCGAGATCGACGACGGGGTCGCAGGGATGTTTCCGCCGTCCGGTGGCTCAGCTCCCCGCCCAGCAGCCGGCGGCAGGTGATCGAATAATAAAGGAGGGGGAGTGTGGTTGAGATCCCGTAGGCCGAGGAGCTCGAGGAAGCCGAGCGAGTCCGTGTCGCCGCCGTCGGCGTCGAAGAACCCCCCGACGAAGGGAAACACGGACGGCGTCTGCGACGAGAACGGCGGCGGTATAGACGAAGCGGCGGCCGTCGACGACGCTTCCATTTCCCCTTCCGGCTTCTCCGTCATCGTCGCATCGTTGTCATGGGGGTAATCACGCACCCGCCTCTCTCTGGGCAGTCTAGGGTTAGGGTTTGGATGAGTGGCAGAGAGAAGAGGGAGAGAGAGAGAGAAGAGAGTGGGATTGTTGTGACAGAAGCTTTTTTATTAAGAAGAGGGGAGAGAAGGGAAAAAAAAAATAGTGATAGTTTCACCCTCGAAGAGCTCGTACGGTCGGCGCATTCACACGCTCATCGGCTCCCCTGTTTTTGACCGGTGTGAACGGAGGTCCTCCGCAGTCAGCACGTGACCGGACTTCGGCGGGCGAGGGAAGCTGTCTGTTCCATTCTCCGAAATGCCCACCCGCTCGCGTTGGGATCGCAAGGATGGAACAGTCATAGTGGCTTCGCACGTGCGGATGTATCGTACGGAGACTGACACGTGTGGTCCCGATCGCTGACACGCGGATCCCATGCTGACGACCATCTCCGCGTCGTGTCTCGATTGTTCCCCTCTCGCACGCCAACGCTGGCGACTTTTTTTTTAAATTATGTTTTTTCGTTTGTTAAAAAAAAAGAGACAAAAATCTCTTTTCTCTATTGCTAGTTTTATTTTTTTAAAAAATAAATACCTTTTAATTGAAGATATTACACAAAAAGTCTTAAATCTTCTATGAATCAATTAAAAAAAATTATTTGCCTGTATAAATAGAATTTCATTGTCTGCTTATTCTTCGTCCTTTTTCAAATTGATTTGAATTTATTTTTTCACAAGAAATTTCGGTGCTAATTGTATTGCCCACGAATTAAGTCGCGATTATGGCGCGTCTGACGCCACTGATCACGTCCTCACAGTTGACATGCGAGTTCGGTCACCGCACGCCGCGAGAATAATCCAGGCTCCGCCATTCACACACCCAAAAGCGTAAATCCGAATAAATATTTCTTGCTATTTAAATATATATATATATATATAATTCTTAATTTATGAGGTCCGCAGTGACGTAAGCTAAGCAGTCAACAGCCTTGACCGGTCGCGTCGGTGACCAACCCATCCGCCAACGGATTCGACTCGGCCCTGATCGAGATTGGACTGCGGGACCCACGAGTAAGGTACCCTTCTCTCGACCCATCAAATCTAGCGATTGATCTGATACGAAATAAAAAGGGCAAAAATATATATATATATTTCCCATCAAAAACTAATTATATTTAATTTATTAATTTCCCGATCCGTCCCGCTGTTATCTTGTCACACACCTGCTCGCACTATTTCTGTGGCGCTTAATCAGGCCGCGGGAGGCGCTTAATCGCGCCATTAATCCGCCTCGTGACCTGGCGCTGCGCCTTTTGTCGATCCGTCCAACTCATTAATCCGCCAATTAATAACTAATTCATACTATTCCGTGGAGCCCAGTCGCCACCGCACCCAATAGGCCGGGTCCCGCATGCGGGGGCCGTCCACGCCGTGTCCGGGCCCACACGCATTTGCAGTAGCGTACGCTGTCACGAATTTTAAATAAATAAATAAATAAATAAATAAATAAAGACGTCGAGGTTGCTTGCCTCGCACGTTCCTGGCGCTGGGATTCGTCCCATCTCTCGCAATTTAATGCCCCGGCTTGTCGCCCTCCAAATTAAGTTAAATTAAATCAACGTCGTCGATCAGAAACTGCTAAAATAGTTTGCGACTGTTGACCGCTGTAGTTTGGGAGAAGATATTATTATTTAATAATTATTTTTTATTATTATTATCATTATTATAACGGAGGAGAGAAATGGGAGGATTAGAGTCAAGTCAAAGGTTGGAGTGAGGTGGGTCAGGGCATTAAACAGTTAGTTTGACCGGGCCCTAGGTCAACAACCTAGGAAACTGGCGTCGGGAATCTCGACTTCTTCGAAGCGTCCGCGTCGCAGCACTAGGCCGTCCAATCAGCATCGGTGGGATGACGAACGGTCGGGATTAGGGGGTGGTTTCTGATCGAGATCGGAAATTAGCTCGCGACGTCTGCCTAACTTTCGCCCTTTTTTTTTTTAAAAAAAAGAATTGACATATAAAATTATAATATATTTTAGAATAATAATAAAGTTAAAAGTAAAAAATTAGTAATTATCCAGTTGTCATTGACCAATTCCATGAAGCAATTAATTGAAACGGCATCATCCACATGGCGACCGTATTTAACGCAGCATATTAATAATTTAATTTAATCTAAAAGAAATGTTAATAAAATAAAATATTATGGCCTCTGCGTTGAATGTTGAATTGGTTTTATTGTGCGTATTTATGGATTAAAGAACTGGAGATTGGGGGCTTCCAGGAACAACGCGCATATACCTAAAACGGGCCAGGCCTTAGTGAATAATATCCAACAAGGATCCGTATATAAAAAGACCACAAAGGCAACAGAACAACCGACCATTTCCCCGTTCCATGAAATGCACCACCACTAATGACACACAATCACACTGCACCGATAGCCGACAACCCTAAGAAATCCCACACATTCGGGTTCGATCGGAATCATACTCGGCCGCCCGAATCCGATAGCGATTCGACCACGGCTCGCAGAACCCCGGCTCGCGCTTGCAAACGCTCCACGTAGTCAGCCGCCTCCCTCACGAGCCAGCCCAACTCCAACGACTGGCCGTTAGGCACCAACCGTCGAAGCAACCGAAGCCACTCCCGCCCTCGCCTAGTCGATCTTCTAGAACGCACTCTCCGAGCCCGCGGGAGCGCCTCGCTATCGACGCGGCGGCCGCGGATCTCCTTCCAACTTCTCCTTCTCACTCGCCGATAAGTCACCGCCTGGCCGTGGCCGACGACGGTCGCCGAAAGCCGGGACGGTAGGGGGGAAGCCATGGAGGTGGATATCGGACAAGGTGGTAATGAGCTCAGTCTAGGCGCGCTCACACACACATATATATACATGCTTGACTGCATAAAATAAAGATAGATTTTTGAAATTTGCTTGAGGCAGGGCCTATGGATCAGGACATGTTCTCCTAACTCGATTACACATGGGCTCACATGAACTCTCGACCTACTGCCCTCCCATGCCCAGTGACCATATATACATATAACGAACACCCTGGATTATTCCCGACTCTCTTTCAAGTGTGCAAGCTCCAGCTCAGTGAGACATGTGAAGGGGCCCCTGAAGATGGAGGGTTGTTATTCCTTTGGAAGGAACAGCAGTGACATGAGATTCTTTGCTCTGCGGACAGGGAAATGATCAGATACGTGTGCCAATGTGTGTGGTCGCAGGGCACTTGAATAAGTCTCAGTGTTGGATAAGGGTGCATGGCGTAATTAGGTCACTCCTCCCTTAACAACGTAGTGGAGTTCCATGTGCCACTGTTTGGGGTCTTCTAAGGTACTTGCTGTAAAGACATTCCTTAAATTAAGGGCGGTTTGGTGTTAGATATGCTACTTTTCTTATTGTCGAATCATTTATCCAGAGAATCGACGATGCGCACATGATCGATCATGAAGTTGATATTTTTCAATGTTGCATTCCTTGTGACAATTGATTATTATTCTTATATTTAGTTGTAATTATTCTTCTGCATTTCGGGTTTGATGCAATTGTAATTATTCCTTGTGACAATTGTGACCTTCCAGAAACTGGAAAAGCTCTCAGAAAATCCCTATCGATTGCAATTTGGGATGCATGTATTCCCACTGTGTACGATCTGTGCATGTCCACGATCAACACGCTTGGGTTTACATGGTTTCAAGATGTGTCTTTTCAGCATAAGGTGTGACTGTCCACAGTGTTATGTCTCTATACCATATTAACAGTGCTAGTACGTTGACATCTATAGTGATTTTGGGCCTATGTTCTTAACATGAATAGATTTATAAATATTCAATTATTCGAAGTGACGAAATACACTATAAAGAAAATTAATTCAAATAATCATTTTATTAATCGTTAAAATAAATTAAGAATCCAAACAACTAATTTTTTTTAGATTTATAATCTCATTGAAAAAAAAAATCATTATAATAAAATTTAAACTTTAAATATTTAATTAACTATTTAAAACTGCAACTGAAACAACAGACATGCCATCTTTATTTGTTTTCTCCGATGGTAATAACTGTTAGAGACTCAGAGCTAAACCTAATTGCTTTCGGACATTGGTATTTGTTTATTTGCCTTCGAAACAGATATATCATCAAGAATCACCATTTTCATCAGCCACACAAAACACCTCTGATAATAAAATACTACGTTCCGATGAAATAAGACAAAATTTTAACAACAACATAAAGAGCAGGTCATCCTGAACCACTACTTATCGAGACACTATCAGACAACTTCACCAAATGGAGACGTTTTGCATATTCCGAGTCCACCATTATTCGAAGAATGAAAGCTACACTTCGACCAATCGTGTTTACAGATCCATTATTGGGAAACCATACAACGGTGTTGCAACTACGTGTATTTGCAATCTGTAGACTCATTGAATAATAGCATATGTATTAAGCATAACATAATGGTTAGGCAATTTGGCAGGAGTAATGCCGTTTGGCCACAACGGGCTTTATGCTCTCGTAGACGGGGCGGAGAAACCGAAGGGATCGACAGAATTTCAAGATGCGTTGGAGAGATCGACGGCGAGGATCCCGAGGAGGGCGTAGAAGCTCACCCCGTCGGCCGCGTCGCCTCCGTCTGCCGACCGGATCATTCCCCACACGTCCTCGTCGTCGGCCGGAAGCACCGCCATCTCCAGGTAGGACTTCAGATCCCCGAACCCTAAATTCCCGTCGCCGTCCCTGTCCATCACGGCGAACGTCTCCTCCAGCACGCCGCCGGCGCCGGCATCGCCGCGGCAGAGGACGCGCTCGAACTCCTCGAATTCGACGAGGCCGTTGCGGTCGGCGTCGGCCGCGGAGATCATGGACGCGATGTCCTCCTCGGAGAGCGACGCGGCGCCGAGGCCGTAGGACGAGGAGAACTCGAGGTCGTCGCGGCCGATCTTGCCGTCGCGGTGGGCGTCGAGGACGTCGAACGCCGGGCGGAGGCCTCGCGGGGCGCGGCTGCGGGAGGAGGGGAGGGGTCGCTGCGGTGGGGGCGGCCGGAGGGGCACATCGTTGGCTACCGCAAAGGGCGGAGGAGGGGAGAGGAACAGTCTGAGATTCTTTAGCCATCTCCCATTCATACATCAAAAATAATATTAAATTATTTCAATTCATACATTAAATTTTTACATCAAATTTAATATATAAATAATATAACATTATTTATTACACCATATTTAATATAAATAAAAAATTTATTTTTTAATTTTATATTATTATATAATTAATAAAATATAATAAAATTAATTTATAATAATTATTATTTTTCGACTTTATTTATATTTACAAAAATATTAATTATTTTTATATTTATAAAAATATTAATTATTTTTTATAAATTAAGTGTCATTTTTTAATAAAAATAATAAAATATTGAATTATAATATAAAATTAAAAATAGTAAAATATTGTATTATTTATTATAAAAATAGTAAAATATTATAAAATATTTATATTTATTGTAATATTATATTTTTAATTAAATATCATTGTTTATTTTAAATAAAAAATAATAAAATATTTTAATTATTATATAAAATTATTAATAAATTAAAATATATGTTAATAATTAAATTATAAATAAAATATTTTAAGAAATATATATTTTTTTTGTGATATGATGTTGATAGATTAGAATTGAAATTATGTTTGATATTAAAATTATATTATTTTAATATAAAAATTATATTAAATTTGATGAATTTAATAATTATAATGGAAGATGATTTTAGAGACGCGTGTTCTTTTAGATTGAAGTTGAAGGCTATTTAGAAAGACGGAAGGCTTGGGAAAGGCAAGGCTCCATGGGAGGTGACGTCGTCGATGACGTCACCCGTCGCATCTGAGCCATATGAAATTATAAAATTAATTAAAACTTTTTAAAATAATTTTTTTAGTAGAATTAATGACGAGCTTACTAATTTATATAGATATTTGAATTGATTAATTAGAGTTTTTTATTTTGTAAAATAGGTAAGTTTAGTTTTATTTTGGTAGTAAAACAAATATTTTTAGACGTATTTTACTATTTAAAATTTTAAAAATATTTTTCAAAAAAAATAAAATCTAAGATTATTTTGGTAATTTGATCCGGTTCGGGGCCTGCGATCGAAATGTTAATTTATGTAATCATCGTGTCAAAGTGGTAAATAAATGGACGGCCAGCTGTTTTTTTGGTCAACGGCCATGAAAAGAACCCTACTTTGAACTAGTATAAATAAAGGCAGACGATCCAGAAGACAGAGGAACTGAGGAAGCAGCTTCCTCGGCGAAGAAGCGCCGCAGCGGCGATGATGGCAGCAGTTTTGGTCTCTAATCTAGTTAAGTCAATTTTCTCGTTTGATTTAAAGTTTTTTCGATCTTGTTTTATCTTTATGTACAGAAGAGCCCATCTGATGAGCTAATCTCTGAACACAAATGGGGGATTGGTTTTTTAGATGGGCGAAATTGGTTTTCCAGGAGATGTTGAGTCGCTTCACCTCGTTTTTTATGAGCTGCAGCGAATGTTTTCTCCGAAACCATCGCACATCTTTGCGTGTTTTTTTTTTTGTTTTTAATGATTTGCTGTTGATCTAGCTGAAGGATTTAGGGTTTGGCGGTCCTATGATGGCATGAAATCTTTGAGACCTGATCTCTTTTCTTCTGATGAAAACTATAAGCATGATTCTGAGGACAAACTTTTTCTTTTTCTTCTACTGCTCTTAATTTGATCTCCTTCTTTTCTTGTTTCGCAAAACTTGTTTTGCTTTGGATGATGAAATGCACTGGGCTCCGAGCAGTTCTGCTGCATTGGCTTGACGGATGTGCACTTGCCTAGAAAGCATTGTCTGAACTATTTTTCCTGATGTATGTTTTCGCTTCGGCAACATTTATTTTTTAATGTGCTATGCGAGCCAATGTGCCAATGTGATCTTCGCCTGGTCGCACAATTCAATGTGCTTGTCGATCCACGCCGATAGCTTTTACGGGGCCAGCAGACTGTTGGGTTAATCCGGGCGGGCGATCCAGTCAATCTATGCATATCAATCTGTCTCACGGACGCAATTTATTGATATCTAAAGTCTGTCAAATCGAAGGTATTTTAAAATCCCAA
>JBBUKS010046690.1:0-10318 GCA_038050645.1 Hedychium gardnerianum
TAGGTTTCCTTCAGGGATATGCAATTACTAGTCGCATGACTCCATTAGATATCATCTCTAACCTTATGATTAATGCACTGATCAGAGGATCGCTAGATACAATGTGAAACTTTCGACGGCAGATCGGATCGACGGAGACGGCAAAAAGGAGGGACCTTTTGAACTCCTAAGAATGGCCCATATTTTCATTGGTAAGTTCATTTAGCTGCAGACTGCTGTTGATGCTCATGTTACACTCATTAAACTCATTTTATCACCCTTGAAACATATTCTATTATGCAAAGATAAAATTTGTCATCTTTAACAATTCCTCGTGACTCTCTCAAAAGATTATAAATGAATCAAATATTTATAAATAAATTTAATATTTGATTTAATAAAAATTTATTTATATATATTTAATATACATAAAATTAATTAAATAAACACATTTGAATATATATATATACAATTCGTTAATATTCGTGAATAATATTATTCATGATTCATGTTCTAATAAAATTCTTATAAATAAACAAATAAAATAAATAATTAAGTTTAAATTATCAAATTTAATAATTAATCAAATAATCAAATAAATTTGAATTGACAACTTGATAACATCTAAATAATCAAATTCAAATCATACTTCAAACAAGTTCAAATTTATAAAAATAAATTAAATCAAATTTAAATAATTATTTTAAAATTTTAATTCATTTTAAATTCGATTCAATTCGACTTAATTATTTTATTAAATAAATTTAAATATCTCAAAGCTCGACTTAATTTATTTACAACCTTAGCTCGGCTCAATTATTTTATTAAAAAAATTTAAATATCCCAAAATTTAACTTAATTTATTTACAACCCTGACCTCTCGTACTATTAGAGGAAGTAATTCAGATACACAACTAGTCCTGGGAGAGCATATTCCACGACAGTGAAATCCTTGAGAATCAATTTTTGTCCAATTCTACAATTTCATGTCATGACAATCCGCTATGCTACGCCGGAGCCCTTGAAATATATTTAATGATCACTGACTGATGTGGAGAAAGGGCCTTGTGGCAGGCTCATGAATCGCTCAACTTAGAGCCATATGGATCTGACTCAAGGCCAACTCGGTATTATCCAAAGTCGAGCTCAGGTCAAGCCATCAGACTTAGGTGGAGTCACATAGCTACGATCTTGATGGGAGACTTGGCCAAGCAAGTGGGATGTATTGATGTGCCAAACTTCTACCACTATTTTTATTTTTTTAATTTAAATATTTAATTTTTATGATTTAATTAATCTTTAACGCGAACTAATTTAATCTCATATAAATTTTTATCGAAATAACTAATCTAGTCAGCCCGAACAATAACTAATGCATAAAAAAAATAAAAACCTAACTACTAACAAAAAATCCTAGACCTCGTTATTCTAGACAGATATAAGAGTAGAGGTTATTCTATTGTGGCAAAAGGTAAAACGCTCGCCCCAGCGCCCCCGTCAATTCGTCCCAGGACTAACACGGAGGAAGTAAATCACGAGAGCTAGTCTAACCAGCCCGAACAGTGACTAGTGCATAAAGAGGGCAAGAACCTGACGAGTAGAAGTCATTCTAGACAGATATAAGAGTAGTGTGCAAATATACAAGACTATTGATTACTGGTTAGTTATTTGACTGCCCATACAGGCGTAACCAAGTTGGTATCAAGTGATAGAATTATTACACGAGAATAAAATTCAAATCCCTTTTAAGTTAATTCCTTTAGGAATAAGCTCCTCCCAACTGATGTAGAGAGGCGCATAATCCCTTATTTATTTATAATTGCAAAATTCATTGACAAACACCTTGAAGAAAAGCTTATTATTGACAAACACCTTACAGAAAAGCTTATTGACATTTAAGAAAAAAGCAAGCGAAGAAGGTAAGAACAATGAAAAATACATCTTCTTGGATATGGAATTACAAGTCGAATGAATCCATTCGATATCATCTCTAACCTTATGATTAATGCACTGATCCGAGGATCGCTAGGTACTATGTGAGACTTTCGATGGCTGATCGACGGCGGCAGCAAAAAAGAGGGACCTTTTGAACTCCTAAGTTGCCTTCTTAGAGGACTTACCGGCCTTCGCCGGAGGCTTGTTCTCCTTGCCCACGACCGCCTTGTCCGCCTTCTTCGGCAGCAGCACAGGGTTGATATTGGGCAGGACGCCGCCGTGGGCGATGGTCACGCCGGCCAGCAGCTTCCCTAACTCCTCGTCGTTCCTTATCGCCAGCAGCACGTGCCTGGGCACGATCCGGTTCTTCTTGTTGTCGCGCGCCGCGTTGCCGGCCAACTCCAGCACCTGCGCATGATCAGACGGCTCAAATCGGGATCGGGCCGTGAAAATAGGAGGAAGCTTTGGTCGAACTCAGCGGAGGACTCACCTCGGCGGCCAAGTATTCGAGGACGGAGGCGAGGTAGACGGGCGCGCCGGTGCCGACGCGCTGGGCGTAGCGCCCCTTCTTGAGGAAGCGGCCGATGCGGCCGACGGGGAACTGGAGACCGGCCTTGATGGACCGGGAAACGGGCTTCTTCTTCTGGCCGCCACCTAGCCGCCCGGCCGCACCCTTCTTCACCTTCCCTGTGCCGGAGCCTGCTTCCATCTCTGAATCCTCCTGCTGCGGCTAGTGATGAGGAAGGGCATCGGATTCGGCGGCTCCACAATTTATAGCTCTGAGTTTGAGCTCGCGGGGGCGCGAGTCCTCGTATCGAGCAGCGCGATGAGCATTGCCCGTTGGATTTGTCTCGGATCGACGGCGTATAATAACTCTGAGTAGTGATCCGTGGGTTTCTGTGTAGACCAATGAGAGATCGTTCTGGGGAAGCTTTCCTTCTCGTGCTAAGTCAATTAATATTCTAATATAATCTTATTGTAGCAGAAGATTAATTTGGACAAAATTCAAAAGGAGTGGATTATTTTATTTCGAGATTATCTTTACTTTTAATGTTATTGTAGCAGATAATTAGCTACTACGTACAATATTTATTCTGTAGCTACTAAATAGATAAAATATAACATTTCACTTTAATCAAAATCGCTTTTTTTAATTAGAATGGAACATTATATTTTCTTATGTTGTAACAATTACAAATAGCTATTATATATTATAGCAGTTATACTAAAAATATTCTTAAAATAAAACATATTTTATATAATAGATGCTATTTGATTTTATTTTTTTATTAGATATTTAAATTTTATAATCCAATTAATTTTGAGATAGATGGTACATCATGCGTCACAAAAAATTCAATGGAAACAAAAGAGATGCTCATTCTTTTAATTTTTTTTACATATTCTCAACAATTAATTAATAATGTTTTTCAATTTGATAAAATATTTGTTTAAAAATTAGCTGCTTCTCACAAAATAATGGCAAGAACCATATTTCACCACTTTGCTACATCACTTTTCCATTAAATAAAATAATAATTTAAACGGTCGAAAGATAAAATAATTTATTTTTTTTTGGAAAATTTCAGGTAAAATATTTCAATGATTATAAAATCCTACAAGTATTTTTCACTATAGCAAACTGTGGAGAAACACAAAATGAGATCAAAATCATGGAACAAATGAATAGACAAACAAATATTTACCTTGAAATAGGAGACAAAACTGAGCTAAGAATCAGGAGCACTGGCTCCTCTCCACTTCCTGCATAAACCCCTTTGATAGACCTTCTCTACCTTGATTTCCTTAGTCGGATGCTTCGCTTCTTCCGCTGACGTGGACTCGTGCTCACTTGGGACTACACGCTCTCGCCTTCGATAGACCTGTTGTGCCTTGATTTTTGCTGATGTGGCCTCTTGTTGACTTGGCATTATAGGCACAAGTTTCTGCTCTTCAGCTGACATGGCCTCCTGCTGACTTGGCATTATAGGCACAAGTTTCTGCTCTTCAGCTGACATGGCCTCCTGCTGACTTGGCACTATAGGGTCTTTGAGATTGAGCTCTTGTGCCATCATTTCTTCAGCCTGATGATTTGGCACGATGGACTCTATCTCTATGTTACAAACTTGTCGTGCCTCGATTTCTTCAGATGCATGCTCTCCTTTTGTTGATGTGGCCTCATGTTGGCTTGACATTCTGGCCTCCTCGGGATAAACCGCTTGTACTTCAATTTCTCCGGGTGCATGCCGTCTTGCTGCTGATGTGGCCTCCAGTTGACCTGGCACTACGAGTTCCGTCGTGTAGACCTTGTGTATCTCGATTCCTTGAGGAGCATGATCCCCTTGTGCTGTTGTAGCTTTATCCTGTTGATTTAGTTCTACCAGTTGTACCTCAACTTCTTGGGTTGCATGCCCTCCTACTGATGCAGCCTCCTGCTGATTTGGCACAATGGACTCTATCTCTATGTGACAAACTTGTAGTGCCTCGATTTCTTCAGACGCATGCTCTCCTTTTGTTGACGTGGCCTCATGTTGGCTTGACACTCTGGCCTCCTCAATTTCTTCGGGTGCATGCCGTCTTGCTGCTGCTGTGGCCTCCAGTTGACCTGGCGCTATGAGCTCCGTTGTGTAGACCTTGTGTATCTCGATTCCATGAGGAGCTTGATCCCCTTGTGCTGTTGTAGCTTTATCCCATTGATTTAGTTCTGCCAGTTGTACCTCAACTTCTCCTGCTGCTGATGTGGCCTCCTGCTGACTTGGCAGTATGAGCTCCATGGCATCAACCGCGTGTGTATCGATTTCTTTAGGCACATGATTCCCTTCTGCTGATGTAGTTTCCTCCTGCTCCATTGGGCAGACCTCATCTATCTCCATTTCTTTAGGACCATGGCCCCCTTTTGCTAAAGTAGCTTCCTCCAATTGACTGGCCACTTCCATGGCTTCTTGTTGACTTGGCACGATCGGCTCCCTGACAATCGCCTTCTCCAGAATAGTTCTCGACTCAAACATCATCAGTGGATACTCCATCAAATACGCCTTCAACTGTTCATACAAAAATAAGAAGAAAATTTCAAGCACCTATTGGACAATCTAAGTGTTCTGCTTACACTAACGATATTCTCGATAAACTGAATTGGCAACAACTTTAGCACGAGAGAGGAGCTTACCTTTTCCTCCGAAATTTCTGAAAACCCAAGCTTGTCTGTCCATAATGAGAGCATATCTTTGGTAGTGGGAACTATGATGTACTCAACTTCCAAGCTCGACAATATTCGCTCAACTAGTGAGAAA
The DNA here is from genome assembly GCA_038050645.1 of Hedychium gardnerianum. Classification (NCBI taxonomy): domain Eukaryota; kingdom Viridiplantae; phylum Streptophyta; class Magnoliopsida; order Zingiberales; family Zingiberaceae; genus Hedychium; species Hedychium gardnerianum. Next base: position 5,205 of record JBBUKS010046690.1, read on the forward strand.
AGAAAGTAATCCTGATTCCAAGTAGAAGAAAAGCATAAGAAGAATTCCAACAAGTAATGTCTATGCTATATTTCTCAATTATTGAGATTCGTAGCAGAGGCAAGCTTAATCAATGGAATGATCGCAATACCTCTGTTAAGATTTTGACTCAATTAGGATGGAAATAAATCACTGTAAATGCCTACTCACCTTTCCTCGGTATTTTTCACGGGTAGCCACCAAAGGGATTTCTGCAACATGCTGACCAAAAACCCTAAAGATTGCAGCTGATATAATGACCGACCTGAATTTTACAGAAAAAGAATTAAGCGATAAAAGATTTAAGGCTAAACAGCCATCCAAATAAGATTGCAGATGCCATAAGCAACCTAGCTTCACCAATGGACTTAAATATAAGAACAAAATATCTTTTGTTAAAGAGGAAAATTAATATTACTTTACAGCAATGATTGCACAATATACTCCACCAAGCAATTTGCCTGCTGCATCTTCACTGCAAAAATTCAAAATGCTACACATCACATACGCGGGCGCGCGCACACACAAATGACAAATAAACAAATAAATAAAACTTACCCATAAACCATAGAGGTTAGGAAATCATTGCCTCCTCCGATGATAGGATAATATACTTCCTACTGTCAGAAAATTGATCACATTAAAATTTGATAGAACACAAATATCCTCATTGTGCAGTTAAAATGCATTAACCAATAAGCAGTGATAGGGTTGGGGATCATCCTAATTTCAGTATGTTGACTTAACTTTACACGCACCACATCTGCTCACCAATTGTCACGATTGAAAGATAGCATCATTAAATTTGACACACAACACACAAAGACTACTGATGCAGTTGGTACCATAGATTCTATAGCGGGCGCTCGATCCTTCAGTAGCAACTACAGATTATTGATGGTCTCCAGTATTGGGTGGTCAAGTTCCATTTAGATGGCTTTTGCTTCCTTAATTCTTCTATTATGACTCAAAAAGAACATGATAATTACTTATTGGCAGTTCACTTTTGATGAAAGTGCATTTGATCTGTGTTTTCAAAGACAGATTATTGCTGACTGCTGATCTCCTCATGACAGGTCACGCAAGGAATTTCAACTTCCTAACTGGAATAATTGGGCACAGATAAATGTGAAATTTAGCAGCGATGTGAGGAACTTCTTGAGAGGTAATGTTCACTGAGGTGATTTTGCTACTAGATCCTGTGGTAGTGGTGATCTATTTTCTCAACAGTTTGGTAATGCAAATTTGAAAATATCAATTTAGTGGTAAATCATCTAAGGCATGCCGACACACATTAATAGTTCGTCAATTGTATAATACAACCATATCTTTACCATGTTAGAATTACCTCCTACCTCTCCTTTGGATAGGCACATATATCTGCTTGGCCAATCCTGGATGCTTTTTTTTTTGTGACAGAAGTTGAATCAAGAATCATCCACCAAATTACGTACCAGTCAGAGTCTTCAATCTAGATCTGTTCTTCTGCAAAGGAATGGCTCAGGTTTGGGCCATCTATCTCAATGAAACATCTAGACGATCAAACTCGGTCCAGATCAAGACCTAAGCCATAGTTGAGTTTTTGACTAACCTCTGAATGGTTCCAATTCATAGTATAAAAAAGAGATACTTCTAATAAAAGGAGGTCGTGCCTATACCTACTCTAACTTTCAGAACAGGAGATGGAAGGGTAGATACTCTTAAGATACGATAATGAAGTTTATTTGCGCAATGTTGAGCCAGACCAATAGCCTTTATTCGCGTATAAGTACTTCTACACAAGTGTAAATAGAGACAAACAGTTGATGCATGTTCACACAAAGAAACAGAGTTGTGCATGTGATTTTAGAAAAACAGTAAAATATCTTTCTCCCATCAATCAAAAATAAAACTTACTTTGAAAACTTCAATGGTCTTATCAAGCTTCAATTTGTCACTAACATAGTTACCACTCAAAAGTTGCCAGTAGATACCAGCTTCAAGGACATCAGTCAAATCACACCCAGAAGTTTTTAACGAACTGCATAACCAATCTGGAAAAGACTTTTCACCGTCATCAACTAAGTTTCGCAGACTAGAATGAATTGATTCACATTCTACAGAACAGAACCACGTGCAATCCAATGGGACTTCCTGCATCAAATCTTATAAATAAAAATAGCAATGGTGCCTCCGAACAGTATGTATCATGTTAGGTCAGCATAATAACTAAATGGAACAAAGGAATCTGCAGTCACCTTTAGGTTGCAAACTCCATGATCCTTTAAACAACCGATATGGTACTCCCTTTCACACTAAAAGCAGAAGTCATCAAACAATGCTACAATAAATAATGCCAAAAGAAAGAACTTGAAGGGAAAACAAGGGGCATACTTGTGTACAGAAAATAATTGTTTTTGGACCAAAAACATTGAGAATGAAAGAGCCATCCCTGGATATATTGAAAGAGACAATTTTGTTAACATGACACAAGCCCAAATCACAACTTAATATGGCGACAAAAAAAGAATCAAGGAATTTAGTCTAGATGGTAACATACTTGCAAAGGGTGCAACAAAGAAATTCATCTGTTTTAGTGATTAAGCGAAGTCTTGAGTGACCATTTATTGCATGAGGTCTAAATCTGAGATCCATGCAATGTGGACAGTAGCACTCGCCGCTAGGAACAATTTGTAACTCCAAGCAAGCTGAAAATTTGAGGCAAATCTATGAGTAACCATGCTAGCTAACTTTTTGAAGAAGGATATAAACAGATAGTGCTATCCAAGTTGTTAGATATGACAACATTCTGGTGCCACTAATAGTTCTTAAAACATTTAGTATGACATAAGATCTAAACGCCTTCATAATTAGGTTTGAACAACATAAAAAAAAATGTTAAAATTTTGGATTATTCAAATCAACACTAGCTGTACTAGTTAACAGATAAATTAATTTGGGAATTTGATTACATTAAAGAACATAAGGTGATTACAAATGTTATACTGACTACTATAATTACTATAATGTTATCGAAATATTTGTTTACTTTCACCTTGGTGGAAGTATTTGGTGCAACCATCACAGAAAATCAGGTTCCCTCCAGTTCTGCAAGTAGCACATAATAATTTGTTGGAACTTGCTATCAAGTTCTGATCATTAAACAGAGCACTTGACAAGTCATGGAGTGTTATCCCATCAGAAGTATAAATGTTGCGGTATCTGCACAAATACAGAAATATAATTAAGCCTTTTTAGTTTTGTACTTCATCATTTTTCCAAATCAATCAACAAAGTCACAATATTAGCTTACGGTTGACGTCTTTGATGGAACCCAGCATGAGCTTCAAATTGTGAAGGACTCATCTGATTACAGAGAGTTGGTTTTAGAATTTTAATGCCACAAGTACAATTCAACATGACAAAAATGGAACCAATGTACCTTCTTGTGACAGCAATCGCATATGATACAATTCCCTTCTTTACGACCAGTCTTGATTATCTAAAAAGAAAGACGGCAATCATATGATTACAAAAGGATCAACTCAAAAAATGAAACTAATTTGACAGGAAACCCATGATAAAAATAAATAAATACCTTTCTTTTTACAGAGTAAAACAATCTAGATCCATCTTGAAGACCATTTTCATTGAAAATCAAGCGGTGCAAGCTATCATCTCTAAACAAAGAAAAATATCTCAAATAAGATCATCTTTCAGAAGGCACGAGTGGAGATAGCTTCACTCTTTATAAGAGTAAATCATACCTTTTCTTGGAACTACTTTGAGAAGTCACCTTATGTTTCAACTGGTTGCTATTAGATTTAGATGCATCAGGTACCCCTGACGATCTCCGCACCCTAAGCAGTGCAAATTGAATACAAATAATAAGAAAGAAATTGAAGCAAGTTCCTTATTTATCCAACTATGGAGCTGAAAACTAATTCTCCAAAACTTGAAAGTGATTAAACATTAACAGCACATATTCAGTTACAAATGAAATACAGAAGAGATATCTAGTTGTCTACAAATATATACGTTTTTGTCAACTGTGACAGACCATCCAAGATTCTTAAGCTCTGTAAGTGTTCAAGTGATGAATCAAGTTCTGGGAGATCTAAATTCACATCAGTACTAGAAATTGAACTTGAAACAATGCAAGGACCTCCTTGCATGAAAGACATTGAGTTGGGCTTCATTCCGAAACTCAGAGTTGGATCAGTATTGCTTTCTGTATTTAATTGCAAAGATCCAAGATTCCCAATGATATTTGGGGATGCATGAGAATTGTACACTATCGATGATCCAATTGGCTTTGAACTCAAAGAAACATTTGAAGCTAGGGAAGGATAACATTCTTCTACTTTTCTTGATTCAGGAATCCCATTGATATTTGACGATGAATGAGAATTGAGCTCTGTAGATGATCCAAATGGCTTAGAACTCAAAGTAACACTTGAAGCTAGGGAAGGATGGCATTCTTCTACTTGTCTTGATTCGGGAATACCAGTGATATTTGACGATGCATGAGAATCATACTCCATAGATGATCTAAATGGCTTAGAACTCAAGGTAACACTTGAAGCAACAGAAGGATAGCATTCGTCTACATGTCTTGAGAAGCTTGTGGAGCTTTTCATATTATCTAAAAATAAGGCTGACTTTGTGTCGCGTCCTGCTTCTCGCCCCCAAGGCCCTGTTTTCGGAGTTTACATTGGATAAACAAAAAGTTTCTTCCTTTATACTGATTACCCTTATGTTGACAGAGAAAATTTTAAGAATTGTATAAACAAAAATTTCTGTTAGTTAGATTTTTTTTCTCCCAGCACACTGATACCTAGCAGCAAAAGCTTGACAATAAAAGCATTCAATGTTCAATTGCATGCTTGATTGCCATGTTCAAAACACCCCTACAGGTGCAGACAATAGCTAGTTAACTTGATTTGGAAGATCATAATATAATCAAACCCTTTGTTGACATATAAATCACAAGCAAGATGGGAAAAAAAACAATTGTATACTTACACTTGTTTTAAAGCCTCATCTGTTGGTGCAGGGAGCACCAGAATCAAACCTATGTTTTGATGTTGTCAAAGGTTCAAAGTTAAGTCTTATTG